>PVJH01047229.1:0-11420 GCA_004026705.1 Nesogale talazaci
CAAACCCAAATCAGTTATAGTGGATTTATTTTTTATTGCATGAGATACTTGTCATGTTAACAGAAGTTCAGAAGCAGCCTAGATTTTCTCCTGACATTTTTCTAAGAACTACTATTGCTAAAGTACTCAAGGATTATACCTACATTCAATAGTCTATCAGAATATTCCTAGTGAAGTGAAGTAGGCATCTTAGAGAGGTGAAATATTGGAGCTTGATTGTGATACGTAGGTTTATTATGCCAACCTGGCCAATAGGAATGTGTGGGATTAATAAGATTGCAATTTGATTAGAAGACAAAGAGATAAATGGTTCAGCAAGACCCACACCTCTCTCTCTCTCTCTCTCTTGTTCTCTGGTGATCAGAGCAGTGTGTGGCTGCTTTAGCTAGTTCTCTGCCTCAACTTGTGAGCTACACTAACTGTGGGACAGCCAACCCATGGATTGTGTCACTGGAACTTGAGGTTCCTTCAAGACCTGCTTCACCATGCAGCTAGTGTGTACATCGCTTGAGTTTGAGGCTGGTGGAGCCTGTCGTCTTGCATTGCTTGAATTTGAGATCCCATCTGGACCTGCTTTGCTAAGCTCCCAAACTATTGACTGTTGGTGACCACCCTGCTGTTTGCTGCCTATAGGCCTGTCTTGACCAAGGGAAGACTAAGCTGTCTACTTCCTTGACCTTGGACCCGACAGCCCTTGTAAGTTGAAGGGTTTACAATATGTTAACTGTTCCACAGAAGTGAGTTTAACTGAGGCCTCTGTACTGCTGTGTGGTTATTATAATCCTTCATGCTGTATAAATCTATTCACATCTATAAAATCGTAAGTGTCCTGGTTTTGTTTCTCTAGAGAACTCTGCCTGACACATTGGTGAAACATGAATGCCTGTGAGATAAAACTGTTAACAAGTTAGGTGCTACAAAAAAATCTCTTCTGGGGCAATGTGTTGTTCTGGACTGCAAATAAAAGCTGCATCCAGTGGCATGTAATTCAGACATGAAGATATTCAGAAAAGGATATGTCTTCTAGTAAACTATCAAAAAACTTCTCAGAAGCCCTACAGAAAAATGCCCATACCCTCTCATTTAGCAAAATTATATCATATAAGCATACCTAAATCACAGGGGGAAGGAAAATGAGCCCCTATGGATGAATTAAACCAACTAGGATATGCTTCTTGCATAAAGTTTTGAAATTGGGATTAATATCTCCTGAAATATTTTCCATTGGAAGGGGGTTAAATAAAATGTGGAAGGGCAGTGGGAAAATAAAGGTTACTTGCTATAAGGCACTAATTAGGTGATATGTTATAGAAACTTTCAAAAATGCATTACCATCAAGTGGACTCTGACCCATAGAACCCTACCAATTAATGTTTGTTAAATCTCCTTGGGAGTAGGCAATCTCCTTTTACTCCTTAGGAACAGCTAGTGGGTTTGAACCACTGGCCTTGAGGTTATAGTTCATAGGATCAAATCTATGCGAACACAAAGCAATCCTAAAACAGAATAGAATTGCTCCTGTGATTTTCTAAGACTAACTTTTGCTGAGCCCTGGTGGCACAGTGGTTGTGTGTAGGACTGCGGCCCACAGGATTGATGGTCCAAATCCAGCAGCAGCTCTCCAGGAACAAGGCTGGGCTTCCTACTCCCATCAGGGCAGTGATGCCAAAAAAAAAAAAAAAAGAAAAAGAAAAGAAAAGCTCAGTGTATTTTAAAAAAAACTGTAACTTTTTAGAAGAGTCACAAGCCCTGTCTTTCTTTTTAAGTTAACTTTGAGCTACTGGTGGTGTCAAACTGTCCAACTTGTGGAACAAAGTCTAACATATAACTGCTTTACCACCAAGTTATTAAAGGCTTCTAAAAGAAATAGATTAATTTTCAAAATATTATTTTCTATATCTGCCTCATTAGTAAATGCCTGGGATTCTTTAGAAGGCAATTCTGACAAATAATTGGGGTGAAATATAATGGAAATGATATGGTGATCAAGAAAAATCAAGAGGATTCATTTACTTTGGAATGCCTGTTTAAATAATAAATGCTTCCAGAATTCAATAAAATTGCTCAAATATAATAAAGAATTTCTTAGGAGAATATTTGCTAGCTTTTCATTGATTTTCATTTTTATCCCTAGCAGTGGAACTCTATATACATAATGTATTTTATCTTATTGGAGCTGAAATTTCAACATGTGCAACTCATGACTAGATGAATCTTATGACTAAATTGAGATACTAGACCTTTCCGTGTCCTCACTTTGAGACAAGTTTTGTTTGTGGAAGAACTCGATGAGTAATCGATTGTGATTTCTATGAAACTCAAGATACTGTCTTCTCTTTTAGGTATGAGATTTTTTAGGGTTTTATAAGTAGAATACTGTTGCCTTAGCTTTCTTCTCAAAAAGTAAGACATTCCATTTTGGAGAAGTAAACATTCCTGGCCTACTTCGGTGCAGCAAAGATGGAGACGTTCACAGGGAACAGTAATGTTCTGCCAAGATTGGAATGAGAAGAGAGAGGCACAGCAGGTTCCAACACCACAGCTTTTGCCAGGGCACAATTCACCAGGTAAATCAAATTAGTGCAACACCCACAGGGAGCAAGAAGGACATGGGAAAATGAAGCCAAACTTTGAATATTATGCACAGCTTTATTTGGGCTGAACAATTCAGTGTCATGCACATAGCAGTATGCTGAGGTTAAAGAATTAGAGTCACAAAACATCTGCTGTCACAGATGGTTCTCATTATTCACAGTAGTTGTATTCTGTGAAGTCACTGAAAACTGTATTAGTGAACACAGAATTAGGAGTATCCTGTGCATCCTTACTCGCAATACTTTCAACTGAGTCATTGATAGCATTTATTTATGCGTATTCTTGTTTATAGACATCAAAATTAGCATGCATTGTTGATTTCTTAATGCTGAACTGTGATAAAACAGTACTATAACTCATGCCAGAACAGAACAAATATAATATAAATATTTTTCTCCATAAGGTATATTACAACATTTGCATAAAACTTCAGGGTGGCAGGGTTTTTTTTTTTCTTTCAAAGTTAGGTATATGTTGCTCCATTTGTCTTTCCTGCATGTTTTCTGTTGAAAGGTCTAAATTTATTCTTATCAGATTACTTTTGTATGTGATTTTTTTTCTATCCAGCTGCTCTCATGATTCTCTCCTTTTGCTTAAAGTTGGATAATTTGACCACTATATGACATATGTTCTTAGTTTTGCTTTATAACTCTGGGAGCTAACTTATTTGTAATTCTTTTTGGTTCCTAAATGGTATTATCCCTTCCTATGTGATAGGTAGGGAACTTTCTTCCATGAATTCTCTTACTATTTTATCTGTAAGTTGTTTGTTCCTTCCTATTCCAGTTTTGCAAAATGATGAATATTGTTTCTCTTCGTGGTGTCCCACATCATCCTCGGGCTCTTTAAGATTCTTTTGATTTTTTAAACTTGATTGTTTGTCTTGTGTGCTAACACCTGCATGGTTTTCTTCCAGTTCACTGATTCCATGTTCATTTTCTTTCATTTTATTGCCCAATTCTTACACCATGTTTCTCATTGTTTATCTGTAGGTGTGGGAGTGGGGTGGGGTTTTTAGTATCTCAATTTCTTCTTTCGTTTTCAGGATTGATCCCAGACCTCTGGTATAATACTGTACATCATCATCTTTTATTCTCTTGCTGGAAGGTCAAGGGCTTCTTTTTATGCTTATCCCCTTGGGCCTGAGTACTCTTCAGTTTGGGTTTTGGGTTGTTACTGCTGTTGAATGTTGTTTGAGCGGCAATTTGATCAACATTTCTACAAAATAAAGGAGCTAGAGCAGTGTTTTCACATGTTTTTCCCAATGAGTAAACTTTTTGTTCAAAAAACATCTTATTGGGGAGAATGATACATTAAACATATCTTCCTTGGATTGAATTATGCCAGCCCCAACTATGTGCGGTAATTCTAATATACCAGTGGTTATAAACCAAATTAGGATAAGGTGCTTTTCTAATGTTTATGAGAAAGGTTTAGTGTAGGAGATTAAGCCAGAAAAAATGAAAAAAGACATCAACTAACCCGACACAGAAGAAGCACACCAATATCAAGGAGATCTAAGGAATGGAAATTACATAATGCATATTTGAACTAGGAAATAATATCAAAACACGTATTGTGAGATACTAGTGTATAGAAGGCTATGGGTGACAGTGTAAGCTCACATATATATTTTTTAGGGAGAAAAGGGAGTCGAGATGGCGAAGCAGTCATGTAATCTTGTGTCAATTTCAGGATTGGGAGTGTAGGAGTGGAGTCTAACCTGTCAATCTGGAGACGGCCGATGAAACTTCTGTGTGGGTGTGGCTTTCTCTGAAAATTCTGGGATATCTAGCAATGCTTCCCCTGTGGAGAGGAGAGACTTATGATTCAGTCCCTCAGAAACACACTACTGACAAAACACAAAGTTGAGTCTCTTGCAGACGCTCCTCTGGCAAGACTAATTAGCATAGACCCTAAGTCCTAGGAACTGGGAGAGTCAGAGGAGAAGCCACATGGGCTTACCCTGATGGAACCAGACCTCTGAAATTAGAATAGCCACAGACAGACCCCTGCCAGTTCAGGGATGTTTCTACTGCCACTGGATACACAAAACTCTGCACTTACTGCCCCGTGATTGTCCTGGAGTCATTGCCTGTGCTTCATGAGTCGGAAGGAGACTTTATAGACTGATATCAGATATATGCGCTAATATCAGACGTATTACCTTGGATTGGACTGGGTTGGAATGCTTTCTCAATGTTCCATTCCTCTTGTATATAAACCTTTCTCTTATATCCATATGTGTGTTTATGAATTTGTTTCTCTACTTAACCCAGACTGACACAGATGGCATCCAGGTAGAATCACCCACCTGGTGCTCTTGTTGTTAGATCAGAAAATCAAGAGGTAAGGAGGCCAATATTAGGGGGCTGGGTGCTAAAAATAGATGCAGAGTACTAGGGTTTGGGTCAGACATAGCCTTGATATTTTTACCCACAAAGTGATTTGAGAACTTGCTGAAAAACTCCCAGTCCGCTTTTGGTGCACATGGACTCTGCTAAGACCCCACCAGGTCTAGAAGCTCAGTGTGTCCCACCCATGTGACCAGGACACAAGAACTTCAATGGGTAGTAATTTCCCAGGCTTCTGTCTAACAGTGATCATAATCCCTAGATCAGTGAGAGCCTCCAAGAACCAGCTACAAGACCTCACACCAAAGTTTTCCTCTCTCCTGCCCACCCTACACCTACAGCTCTCCTTCAAAGCCAGAAATGGAGTGACTACATCAACCATTCCCTTTTCCTTTCTCTCCAGCTCATACCGGCCAGCTTCGTAACAATAGATAATTAGGCACTAATTTGCAGTAATTGAAAAGTTACTGGGATATTCACCTGTGAAAGAACATATATCACCAGAGCAAAACCAGCAGAGTTGTGCAGGATAGATTCTAGAGTAAAACAGGAGTGTAGCTGGGGAGAAATTAGATCCAGTTGGCCCCAAACCCACTCCACTAATCTGGTTCCCCTTCCATAGAGAATGCCACAGCACAGCCTTGATACAAGGACACCCCACAAAGCTACATAAGAAGAAAAAATTAATGCTTTCAATTCCAGGCTGTGGTCCTTTGTGTAACTTTGAATGTAAGCCACCAGCTCTCTGGCCAATAGCATGTCATTAACAGAACAAGACAGGTATAGCTCTAATCCCTAGGGCAAGCCTAGGATTTTAACATAACATAACAGGAAAAGTAGACAGGTTCTGATAGCCACAACCCAAGCCAGAAAGTGGCTCTACCCAGTGGCATACCTCCACTTCCTCAGCCCAGCCTCCAAGTCCCCACCACCACTGATCACTGAGTCCCTGTGGCACCCTCCCTACATAACAATCTGACCTACCACTATAGTAGGACACACGTACTCCTCAAAAACACTTTTAACAGTAATGCAAAGAAATAGCTCAGGATCCCTTGGTCCCCCAGGATCATGGCACACAGATTTTCCAAAATGACATATAAACAGCAAAATATCTCAACAACCTCAATAAGCCAACAAGAAAAACAAAGCATAACAGGAAAGGAAGTCCTAGACTCAATGAAACTCATAGAAGAAATAAACATTGATCTGCCACAAAAAGAAATCTTCAGAATGCTGCTTGGAGTAATACAGGATATGAGGGAAGCAATGCAGACTAAGGATTTGATAGTAGAGGGGATGAACTAAACAATAGAGGGGATGAAGTCCATACACTAAAGAAAAATACAAGAACTAATGGAGTCCCTGTGGCATAGTAGTTGTACACAAGACTGCGGCCCACTGGGATGGAGGTTCAATTCCAGCAGCAGGTCCACAGGAGCAAAGGCTTGGCCTCCTACTCCCACCACCAGAGGGCAGTGATGCCCCCCCCACCAAAAAAAAAGAACTAATGGATGAGGTAACAGAAGCAAAACACAAAATCATGAACCTTGCCAACCAACTAGAAGAGATGGCGAATCATACCAGAGATCTCCAGGGCAACCAGGTAGACTTCAACAAACAGGATAGAGAATCCAACAAAATCATCAAAGACATGGAAGAAAATCTAAGAACAAAGACAGAAGTTACAAAGAGGAACAATATTCGAATAATTTGTCTGCCCAAACAAGAAATAAAAAAGAATTCAAGAGATAAAAAAGTGAGGGAAGTCTGGAAGCATAATTTCCAAAATTAATGAAAGAGAATCAGATATTCATACAAGGAGCAGAGAGGACACCAAAGAGAATAAACCCCAAATAGAATAAACACCAAGGCACATAACAGTTAAATTATCCAATGTCAAGGAAAAATAGAAAATTTTAAGAGTGAAAAGAGAAATGAAGGCAATTACATACAATGGTGTTCAGGTAAGAATATGCTCAGACCTATCAGCAGATGCCATGAAGAGGAGAAAACAGTAGAGTAGCACCTTTCAAAACCTGAAAGAAAAAATAATGCCAACCCGATACACCTTTACCCTGCCAAACTATCCATTAAGATAGATGGTGAGGTAAGAGTCTTCATGCACAAGGAAAAATTCAACAAATACCCATAATATACCAGGAAAATGGCACCTTAAAAAAGGAAAGGTTTATAATCTCCAAAAAAATGGGGATTATAATCTCCAAAAAAATTGATCTCAAGGTGCAAACCACATCAAGAGCCAAAAATGGGCACTATATAATTCTCAAAGGATCAGTAGACCAGGAAACCATGAGTATAATAAATATATAAGTGCCTAATAAGAAGCCCATAAAATCCATCTGAGAAACAATTCATAGATATCACAGAGACCTCCCTCTCAAACCACCACACCATAAATCTGGAGATCAATAAAAGAATGGCATGGGGAATAAAAGGCAAAAATATTTAAAGGATGAATGATGATCTTGAATGGGTACATGAATGGGTACTGGCCCATATTAAAGAGGAAATTAGGAAATTTCTAGCAACTATTGAGAATGAGAATATAATATACCAAAACCTACAGGTTAAAGCAAAATAGTTATCAGAAGAAAGTTAATAGGGATTAATACATATATTAAAATGAAAGGGAGACATATAACTGATATACTATCACAAAACCTAAGGTAACAAGAGCAGTGTCACAGAACAACCTTTTCAATGGCGAAAGAAAAGAAACAATAAAAATCAGGGCAGAGTTAATTGAGTGGGCGAACGAGAATTATGCAAAACCCCAATGCAGCAAAAAGCTGTTTCTATGAATGGATGAACAGAATGGACTGACTGCTAGAGAGTCTAAAAAGGAAAGGGAAAAGCAAGCACCAATGCCAGGATAAAGGAAGAAACCAGGGAAATTAAAACAAACTCCAATGAGATTAGAAGGGTAATCACAAAGTACCATGAAAGTCTGCATTCTAATAAATTCAGCAACATGGAAGACATGGTCAAATACTTGGGGAAATAACCTTTCCCTAGGTTATCCCAGATAAAGGTCAGAAAAGAATTTTGAAACATTCAAGGAATGCTTCAAGAATTCTACCAAACATTCAAGTAAGAACTGACATTGATCCTCCACAAATTATTCCAGAGCATAGAAAAAAATGGCGAAGTCCAAAACTCATTCTACAAAACCAGTATAAGTTTGATACCTAAACCACACAAGAATCCTACAGGAATAAAGAACTACAAACTAATTTCTCTAGTGAATATAGGTGCAAAAATCCTTAACAAAATAAAATTATTTTCATTGCTACTTCATAACTGTAATTTCACTACTGTTATGAATTGCAATGTAAATATATGATATGCAGGATGTATTTTCTTTTTTTTTTTCAACTACCAAGTGGGAGTATTTCCATTTTTTTTTCTGCATGACTGCCCTGGTGAGAGTAGGAAGCCCAGCCTTGCTCCTGGAGAGCTGCTGCTGGATTTGAACCGTCAGCCCTGTGGGCTGCAGTCCCGCACACAACCACTATGCCACCAGGGCTCAGCAGCCGGATGTATTTTCATTATTACAAATTGAAATTGAACACAATTAAAGCAGCATGATTAATCACAAACACAATATGTAATTATATATTGTGAAATATTTCTAATGACAAATAAATGAAATTTTGTCTTGAAGCATGGTGTAGCATGGGTAACAGCCTTGATGCCAGGTACTCACATGTGGGCATATCTGTATGTGGGAGGTCCCACCTAATGGGTAGAGGAGCAGTGTCTTGTTTCCTAAGACCATTGGAAATATATGTTTTTCGATGGTCTTAGGCAACCCCTGTGAAATGGCCCTTTGACCCCAATGGGATCGCACTCCACAGGTTGAGAACCACTACCTCAAACTATCAGGATCATCAATGAAGAAATCAAGACAAACCTAAGAACCTTGGCATAGGGATTACATAGGCTAATAGGAAAGGGTACACACAAAAAAATTTTTTTTTTAATTAAAAAAAAATTTTTTTAAAGGAAAGTGTACACACATAGTTTAAGCTGAAACTGACAAGGGGGTCGCACCTGTGTCCATCAAAAGACTTCACCAACAAGAGAATCCATAGACAGGGAGAGGATTTTTAGCAATTACACAAAAAGCAAAGGGCTTATTACTAAAATCTACAATACCCTCCCAGCCTTCAAAGAAAAGAAAACAGTTAATCCCCAAAGGAAAAGGGGACTAAATGATCTGTGAAGACGTTTCACTAGGGAGGAGATCTGAATGGCTAACAAACATATGAGAAAATGTTCTTGAACATTAGCCATCAGAGAAATGTAAATTAAAACAACCGTGAGAGACCACCTAACACCCCTGAGGATAGCCTGGGTTAGAAAATCAAAGTGTAACCAATGTTAGATGGGATGTGGTGAGATAGGAACTCTCCTCCACTGCTGTTGGTTGTATAGATGCATACAGCATCTGTGGAAAGTGATCTGGCACTATTTAAACTAAATAGAACTTGAGTTTCCTTATAACCTAGCAATCACTCTACTGGACACATACACAGAAGAGGTAAGAAATAGTCCATGACCAGTCATCTGTGCTCCAATGTTACTGTGGTGCAATTCACAATTGCAAAGTTCCTCAAACAAACTAAGTTTCAATCGATAGATGAGTGGATTAGAAAACTCTGGCACATACACACAGTGAAGTACCAGACATCACTTTAAAAAGCACTGATGATAACATAAAGCACATCAAATCACGGGAAGAATTGGAGGAAATTATGCTAACCAAAGTTAGTCAATCATTAAAGGACAATGTACAATATGATTCCACTGAGACAGCATAGTCTTCACAGTTGGTATAGAAGAAAAGTCATGTATCTCACACTAAATGGGTTGAGGTACAGACAGTCAGCTTGGGGACAGGCCAAATCCAAGGATGCACCTGTCATTTCAACACAAACAAGGGGAAAAGGGTTGGAAGGAGGGAGGAAAGTAGAAGGCCAAAAGGGAGACATGATGGCACTTGGGGAGCAGGACCCTAAAGTATTGTTTATGTCTGCACAGAATTAGGAGTGTATGTGCAGACCCCAGTACAGTTCACCAATCCTTGGGAGCATTGTAACCACCTGAAGCAACTCATGAACGTGGTGGCTACAGAGTTGGCCCAAATAAGAGCAAAACTGACCCTATACCACATCCCATCTAACATTGGTTACACTTTGATTTTCTAACCCAGGCTATCCTCAGGGGTGTTAGGTGGTCTCTCACGGTTGTTTTAATTTACATTTCTCTGATGGCTAATGTTCAAGAACATTTTCTCATATGTTTGTTAGCCATTCAGATCTCCTTCCTAGTGAAACGTCTTTACAGATCATTTAGTCCCCATTTCCTTCAGGGCTTAACTGTTTTCTTTTCTTTGAAGGCTGGGAGGGTATTCTAGATTTTAGTAATAAGCCCTTTGTCTTTTGTGTCATTGCTAAAAATCCTCTCCCTGTCTGTGGATTCTCTTGTTGGTGAAGTCTTTTGATGGACACAGGTGCGACCCCCTTGTCAGTTTCAGCTTAAACTATGTGTGTACACTTTCCTTTTAAAAAAAATTTTTTTTAATATTTAAAAAAATTCTTGTGTGTACCCTTTCCTATTGCAATTAGCCTATATAATCCCTATACTTCTGTACCCTAGAAGTATATGGTACAGATGCTAACACTAAACCAACAAGTCAGAGATAGAGGCCAGCCTGCCACATCCATACAGAAGCAGCTCAAGAAAGAAAACTGAGAAAATGAGGGTCTAGACCCTATGTCAGCACACCCAAACCTGAGGATGGCCTTGCACTTAGCAGCTAAGGCACAGAATGGACTGCAGGGCCGGCAGCAGCGCCAGGCACGATGTCCCTCACAGGAGCATACTGCAACAGCAGACAATATGAGGACACGCAATGAGGAATGATGCCAGTCTGAACCCCCCATAGTTGGTGGAACCAAGAAGAGAATATAGCGGATCAGCAATGGGAGCAAAGAAAAGCCAAAAACAAGTTTCCAAGGAGTCCCCAAAATAGACTTTAGACAAGGAGGAGCAATTTGCAGGATGCCCCACGACCAGAGGGGAGATAGTTAAAAAGGTCAGCATACAGACCAGTAATTATGTATGCTTTTTCTTTTTTTTTTTTTGGGGGGGGGGGGAAGGGTTTCAATGTTTCTTTGATCTTTTTTTTGTTTTTTGTTTTTTTTTGTTTGTTTGTTTTTGTTTTCTTATTTTTTTTATTTATTTCTTTTTTTTTTAAGGCATCACTGCCCTCAGGTGGTGGGAGTAGGAGGCCCAGCCTTTGCTCCTGAGAGCCGGAATTGAACCTCCATCCCAGTGGGCCGCAGTCCCGCGCACAACCACTACGCCACCAGGACTCAGCCCGATCTTTTATTTTCTTTTTGTTTTGTCTCTGCTGTTGTTGTTTTGTGTACCTATATAAAA
>PVJH01047230.1:0-11384 GCA_004026705.1 Nesogale talazaci
CTTATAGATTATAAAGTGTTATATTAATGATTTCAAAGAGTGCCTTATTTTTGTCTTATTTAATTCAGTGTAATTTATTTGTGTTAAAATATATATCACAAAACCTGCTGTTGCAACCAGTTTAAAGTGTGCTGCTCAGTGAGAATCACATTCAGAATATTATTTCGAGATCCATCTCTGTTGCAGCTACGAGTCATTCATTTCTTATCATCGATGAGTAGACTTACACTGTATCGAAAAACCACATTTTTTTTATGCCTTCAACTATTGATGGGTATTCAGTGTTAGTCTGGGTAAACTAGGGAAACAAGTCCACAGAAGCTGATATGGCAGGCGAGAGCTTTATGTAAAGGGTAAGTATACATTAAGAAAGCATCCCAACCAGTGCTGTCTAAGCCCCTAAGTCCAACATTAGCTATATGTCTGACACTGATCTACAAAGTCCTTTTCAGTCTCGCAAAACACATGTGGTGACGCCATATGCAGTAGGAAAGCTGAATCAGTGAGCGTATAAGCATCTCAGTGCTGCCAGGGGTCTCCACTCTACTGCTCCAGTGCCCAGGGCTGCCTCAGGGCAAGTCTATGTGGCTTCTCCTCAGGGATGTCTTGCAGGAAGTGAGCCTTGCAAGCTGAAGCAGGGAACTGGCCAAGGCAGCCACACCCTAGTCCAATCACCAGAAAGCAAGAGACCCAAGAACTAGAAAGATGAGACTCACTGAACCATTTATCTCTCTACCCTTCAATTAATCCTGCATGTGTTTATTGGCCAGGTTAGCATAATAAACCTTAAAGACCTCAAGTTTGTTTCTAGTTTTTGTTTATTGGTAATAAGCTACTATATATAATGTCTTTGTGTGTACATATGAGGAGGTACTTTAAGACTGGGAAAAAGCTCCATCTGAAAAAAGCTCCCCTAGATGGCACTTTTGTAGTTTGTATTTTTCCCACTGGGTGTACAATAGGCAACTCGCTCTGAGTTAGTGCATCCAGTGGCATTGCCTGGAAAGGTTACGAATTTTTTTCATAAAAGAAATTTTACTTGAACTTTATATTTTGTGATGGCCAATTTAAAAGAACAGTGTGGTACTGGAATTTATGTTTCCTGTTTGGGAAAAGTGCTGCAGAAACTGTTGTGGTGATGATCACAGCATACAAGGACAGTATTATGGAAAAAATTCAAATGCATGAGGGGTTTTCTTATTTGGAAAAAGGTGAAATGTTGATTGATATCTGTCATCTTCCTGAATGGATGAAACTGTTGACATTTGTGTACTTGTGCTTAAAGATCTATGGCAGATCATTGAAGAATGGGGAAGTTACCTGGACTATCTTGGAGCTTGATTTATAGAATTTTAACAGAAGATTTGGGAATTAGAAGGATCACTGAGAATCTTGTGCCTCGGGTTCTGACTGACCAGCAAAAAAAGTGTTGCGTAGAAACATGTTTTTCAGAAGCCCTAGTGTCATAGTGGGCTACAAGTTGGGCTACTAACTAAAAGACATATGTTATTCTTACAACCCTGAAAACAAACATCGGTCAAGCCAGTGGAAGATGCCATTATCACCTCACCCAAGAAAAACTTGTCAAGTGAAATCCACGATCAAAATGATGCTCATTTGTTTTGTTTTGATATGAGGGGGACAATGCCTTGGGAGTTTGTTCCACTAGGTCAGACTGTTAGTCAAGCATTTTATTTAGAAATAAAAAAGTTTCTGAAAAGATTATGTAATAGTGTGTGCCCCCAAAGGCCTGATTTGTGGCAGACTGGAGCCTGGTTTTGTCACCACAACGACATGCCTGCTGATGCGGTTATCTCAGGGCACCAGTTTTTGGCAAAACACAGCCCGCCGCTCTTCCTCCACACACCTTACTCACCTGACCTCACTCTTTGCAACTTCTTTTTGTTTCCACGAATGAAGAGGGACATGAAAAGACAGCGATTTGAGGACGTAGAAGAAATGAAGAAAAAAACAAGGAGATGCTATCAGCCATCCAAATAGATGAGTTTGAAAAATGTTCCCAAGAATAGAATCACACATTTGACAAATTTATTCATTGTAATGGAGAGTGTTTTGAAGATGTTAGGTTGTTTTGTAAAAATAAACTAAATGCATTGCTGGGAGTAGGGAAGAGGGATTCTTTTTTTTAAGATAAATACTTAAAAGAGTGAAATGACTCGGTCAAGTGATGAGTGCTTAATTTTTAAAGAAACTGCTAAAAGGTTGTGCCATTTTATGTTTCCACCCTAGTTTATATTAATTCCTGGGGCTGAGCCCCGGTGGCGTAGTGGTTGTGCGCGGGACTGCGGCCCACTGAGATGGAGGTTCAATTCCAGCTCCACGGAGCAAAGGCTGGGCCTCCTACTCCCACCACCGGAGAGCAGTGATGCCCCCCCCCAAAAAAAATAATTCCTATTGTTCCACAGCTTCATCATCATCTGATAAAGGTGTCCTTTTACTTTTAACCGCTTTGCTTGCTGAGTAAGAATTTTATTGTAGTTTGCTGATAAGAGAATTACTACAAGAGATTGACTTAAATATATGTATATATGTATACACAAACTAAAAGGCCACAGTTTGAAGTACTACCTCTATGGAAAAGTTCTTCCTGTCTGCTCTGGGAAAATCCTTGTTTAGTTTCTGTAGCCGGCCATTCTGGGAGTTCCTAAGCTTGTGCATCTTGCCTGTCCCCTTGAGCTTCAGATGGTGTTGGTTTTCCTGTCCTACCTGACTTCTGAGTCTAATCTAATTTTTTCTATCTGAAATGTAATTGGTTTAGGACAACCCTGTACATGGATATATGTTACTAAAACAAGAGGAACTCTTCCCACATGGTATTATATCCACAGGTATATAGTTTAGGATTTGGGGGCCACAATTAAACCAAAACAATATTGAACATCTTTTCATGTGATTATTAGCCATTTCTGTGTGTTCTTTTTAAAAATGCATGTTCAAATATTTTGCCCTTTTGTTGGCTTGTGAGTGTTCTCTATTTTTTGAAACTCATTTTTGGGGCTCTTACAGTTATTCTAACATTCCATACATCAATGGTATGAAGCATATTTGTTTATATGTTGCCATCATTTTCTAAACATTTACTTTCTATTTGGGCCCTTGAGATCAGCTCCTCTTTTTTCCCTCCCTTTCTCACCTCATTACTCCTTGATAAATTATAAATTATTATTGGTTTCATATCTTACACAAACCACTGTCTCCCTTTACCCATGTTTTTATTGCTCATCCCCTTGAGGAGGGGGATGTGAATGCATCAATCATTGCAATCTGTTCCTCTATGTCTCCTATGTTCCCCTCTTTCTCCCTACCCTCCTGGTATTGCTATCCCATTTCTGTTCTTGAGGGCTTTATCTGTCCTGAGGGCTTTTTCTGTACCTGTGTATAATCTAGCCAGAACTGAAAGACAGGACTAGGTTCATGATAGTGGGTGGTGAGGAAACCTCAAAGAATAAGAAGACTATTGTGTGTTTCATCGATGCTATGCTGCACCCTAGTTGACTCATTCATTCCTTGTCACTCTTCTTTGTTATCTACAGATGAGTTTTGGGTCTCTGCTTCCACTCCTCTTGTTCACAACAATATGAGTCTGTTTTTGTTTTGGGTCTTCTGGTGCCTGTTACCTGATTTTGTTGACTCCTCATGATTGCACAAGCTTCTGAGCTAAATAGCCTCTTGCTTAACTTCAGACGCTATATCTTTTGATAACTGGCACCATCAGTTTTCTTCACCACATTTGCTTATGCTCCCATTTTGTCTTCAGGGTCAGCATCTCAGAATGCCAGGTTGTTAGAACAAAGTGTTCTTGCTGTGTGGGAGGGCTTGATAAGAGGCCCCAAGTTTATTCACTTCCTCAATATATTGCCATGTAAATACACGTACAAAGGTCAATACCTCTATTTTAATGAATTAATATATTTACGTAAGTGCACACCTATGTTTTTACCTCTATCCATTGCTTTGCTTCCTAGATCTCCCTCTGTTTCCTTTTACCTGACTTCTGCCTCACCATCATGCTCATCTTTCTGATGCCTCTAGTAATTTCACTCAGCTAAATTGCTGTTGCCTCAACACCGCTGCATCTCTACATCCTCATCATTGTTTGCAAGTGTTCGTTTTAGTAAGAACTTTTTAAAACTCAGTGGAAAAATGGAATCAAAAGATAATGCAAATGTTCCACAAACTCTTTGAAGCTCCTTCAATATGTTTGTGTTTTCTCTCATACTCTCTATGTTTCTTCAAGGTTCTATAATTCATTGCAGTAGCCACATAGAACTCACAGAGAGTGCTCATGATAATAAGGTTGGTTCGTTTCGGACGTTAACCAGTTACAATGCAGGTGAGAAATGCTAGTATACAGATATTTAGTCAGACATGTTACAAAGTTCTTTCAGGACTGCTAATAAATGCCTAAAATGTGTGCCACTGCACTGTAAACCTCAACCTGAAGGCATTCAACTGAAGCTCCATGGGTCCTCAAACTATGTTCTCCAAATCTAAGTGCCTAGAGGCACACCACTCCAGAAAGACTGCACCTGAAGGTATTCAACTCCATCTCTGTAGGATAGATAGAGCAACTCCCTCCAGTAAACAACTTTCTTGCCCCACCTTCTTTACTTGCTCAATGGGCTAGGAGGTCCACCACTGTGCCTCGTGCTCTGGTTCCTGGTTCTGCTGCTGCTCCTCTGCCACTCCTCAGATGTAAAAAGCTGTTTTCTAGGATCAAGAAAGTCCACTGTGCAGGGATCTCAGATCCAGAGGACACATTCCACTCCTGGCTCTTGCTAGTAGCGAGAGCCCCCTCTTGCTTCTCAGTCTGCTAATTTTATACTTAGTAGGATGCAAACCTAATAAAGCCTACTAACAAGCAATCACAGGTGAGTCCTGTCACAGTCTTGGCCCACCTTATCATACCCAACCCCATTCAGAGAAAGGTTGTTTGGTGGGAGTTAGAGACTATGGTTGAAGAACTAAATTAAATAATTTGTTTCCCTGTAATTCCAGATACAGGTTCCTCGTCCAACATATGTGTTGTATTTCCTCTCAGTCTTTGACTTGCCATTTCATTTTCCTAACTATTCCCTTTGAGGAGAAAATGTTTTTCACTTTGGTGAGGAATAATTTGACGGTCTTAATGATTCCTGGAGCTTAAGTACTACCTAAAGGTCTACTTCCTATCACGCATGGTCATAGAACTTTTTTTTCTACATCTATTTTTAGAAGTCTCACAGTTTTAGGCTTTACATTGAATTTCCTTCTGGTTCATTGTAATTTTTGTGTATGGGAGTTAGGTTTGAGGCTCATTTCTCCTCAGTGGGTATCCAGTTGTTCTACCATTATTATTGAAAAGGCATTTATTATCCCTATTCAACTGCCAGGAAAAGCTCAAACTCTTCAAGTTTATATATAATGATTTAGTGCTACTGGAATTCCAGATATTATTTGAAACTGAGAAACTAAGTCATATTGCACTGTTCTTTCTAGATTAGAGAATATTGACAATGAATCTTCAGATTACAAGAGTTAGATTTTTAACTTATTGTTCTCCAACTAATAAGATATCATTTTATTTTTAGGTGTTACACATAATATTTCTTTACTTCGAGAGGTGATAATCCACTCACGCTTCATACACGGGGACATCAGCACTAAATTTCTTTCTGAAGTATATCCTGATGGCTTTAAAGGTTTGTGTATGTTGAGAGTATTTTAATTATTAAGATTATTTGCATCCTTTATCATATGAGTCAAATTGTCTATATGTATATTTTGTAAGTAACATAAAAGGAAATGAAATTCTTTGACCTGGATTTTATTCTTTATAGATTTAAGGTTTTGCTGACTATTAATGTTCATAATCTTGGCTATTTCTAAGTGAATATTTCATTTCGGACAATGAAAAAGTAGAAAACTGTCAAAAAGTTAGGTTGAAGGGATGGGAGAAGCTTTGCCCTCAGAGGGCATTGGAAAGTGAACTAATGCAGATATAACTAACTCTAGTTCACTGTCATTGAGTTCATGCCGAAAGTAGAACTGCGCCTGTGAGTTTCTGAGACTTAGCTCTCTTTATGGGAGTAGAAAGTCCTGTCTTTCTCCCTTGGAGCACCTGCTGGTTTCAAACTGCTGACCTTGTGAATCAGCCCATGGCTCCTATTGCAGATGCACTTAGGTTAAATTTTAACACTCCATTATTTATTTTCCCTTTGACCCATTTAAAATTTGTTCCAGTTTTTCTTGTTCCTGCTTTCTTTTCTATTTAGCTTTTTCTCAGTTTCATTTTGTTAATATTTTTCTTTATACAAGATCCAGGATAGGTTAATTTTTAGAGACAGAAATTGGATTCATAGTTTCTTAGGGTTATGGCAGGGGAGATTGTGTGTATGTGTGTGTGTGTATTTGTGGTGGGGACTAGGAGATAACTATAATGAGTACAAGGAAGGTGAAAACATTCTAAAATTGTGATGATTGCACAACTATTTAATATGCTCAAAGTACTGAATTATATGATAAATGAACTATATGTCAATAAAACTGTTAAACTTTTTAAAGAGAGAGATAGGTTGCTGCAACAATGCTCAGTAGAGTACGATGTGAAGGTGGACCGGGAGCAGGCAATGTTTTGCTGCTGTGCAGGTCAGCTATCATTTGGTCTGCTGGAGATGGGGCCAGAACTGACTCAGCAGCGCCTAGCAACAGCACCAGGAATATCATGAATCTGATATTCTTTTGAGTGAGAATCTCAATCAGGTGAAATATTTCCAAAGTTCAGTGGTTTGGGGGCAATGTGTATGGCTAGAACAATGCATGTGGACAGAATATTCGCCTCTCTGGTTTTCTGAGAGTCTATTCAGATTTGTAGCCATACTGATATCAATAGAGGTAGGAACTATTTGGAGACCCATAGATGCAGTTCTGCTTCATCCTATTGGATGATATGGTTCAGTATTAATTCTGTGAGCTTGCATTAAAATTTTTTTTTCATGATAAACCCTAAATCTTAAAAAAAAAAAATATCACTCTTAAAAAAACCAACAAGAACACTCAGAAAACTAGATGTTCCCCTATGAGAATGAAAATGGCTAAGGAAGGGCTGCTTTTTATTTTGAGAAGTGACACTCGGACCAATGAAAGAATGGAATGTGAAACGCACCCCTGATTTGGCTCTTTTGTGCGTGTGGTTGTTAGTCGCCAGCGAGCACTGTGGACTCGTGGAGACTCTGTGTGTAGTGGAGAGCTGTTCCATAGGGCTTGCATGACGGGGACTTCAAAGTCAGATCTGCGAGTACGGCAAAGTACTGTTTGATGGGTCATAACCACGAACTTTTGATTAGTCCTCACAAATGGAGCCCTGCTACCTAGGGACTCCACTTTATGAATGGTGTTGTTGGGTGTCATTGAAGCAGTTCGACTCACAGTGACCATTTCTGCAACAAAAGGAAATGCCACGTGCTCCTACAATCCTCACATTGTTATATTTGTGCCCTTTGTTGCATCCATTGCCAATCCATCCCCTTATTTTAATTTATATTTACTTTTTTTTTTTGGTGGGGGGGGGGCATCATTGCTCTCTGGTGGTGGGAGTCGGAGGCCCAGCCCCACTGCTGGAATTGAACCTCCGTCCCAGTGGGCCGCAGTCCCGCGCACAATCACTACGTCACCAGGGCTCAGCCCTATATTTACTTTTTTTTATGAGTACATAGATACTAATTTCGTTATCAGAGAATGTGCCCTGTTGAAAAATCGTTCATCCAGTGAAAAGTAGAAGAGTATCGAAAATAAGATCAAGATGTGATATTAAGAAACCTATGGGGTGCAGCATTGGTGGTATAGTGGTGAGCATAGCTGCCTTCCAAGAAACCTATGGGGTTTGCATGCAGCTCAACAGAAATGTTATTTTGCAGTCACTGTATATCTTATATACTTGAGTATAAGCTGGCCCAGCTTAGAGCCAGCAAAGGCACCTAATTTTACCACAAAACCTGCATTAAAAATGTGCTGAAAAACTTGACTTATACATAATTATATATAGTACATTTCTATACTTAAATGGACTTGGGAATATATGAGGGGGCTTCAAAAGTTCATGAAAACATTACATTATCTCTTAGTTCCATTTTTCCACAAAATTTTAGAGCTCCCTCATATGAAGACTAGATTATCCCTTATATATTTCAAATGTTTCCTATAACTATTTCAAGTGTTTTGACTTGTTCATTTATTTTTGTTTATTTATTTATTTATTTTTGCATCACTGCACTCTGTTGGTGGGAGTAGGAGACCCAGCCTTGCTGCTGGATTTGAACCTCCAACCCGGTGGTCCGCAGTCCTGCGCACAACTACTACACCACTGGGCACAGCCTTATTTCAAGTGTTTTAATGTATGAAATCACTTGTGTAGTTCTAGTCGGAGCTACACATAGACTAAAGGGTCTCTGGGGGCACTGGTGAGTAAGTGTTGGACTGTCAGCCAGAAGGTCAACAGTTCTGCTCCTGTAAAGATTTATAAAGCCAAGAACTAAAAATGATATCATAAATGAGGGAGAATACAGATTGGGAACCCAAAACCCATGAATAGGTGAAGCGACATACCCTTACAGAGGGGTAGCAGGGAGATGAACCAGTCAAGGTACAGTGTAGTAACAATGAAATATGCAACTTTCCTCTAGTTCTCAAATGCTTCCTCCTACCCACTATCATGATCCCAATTCTACCTTACAAATCCAGCTAGGCCAGTGGATGTACACTGGTACAGTTAGGAACTGGAGACATGGGGATTCAGGACAGATGATCCCTTCAGGACCAGTGGTGAGAGTGGTAATACTGGGAGGGTGGAGGAAAGATGACGTAGAAAGGGGGAACCAACTGCAGGGATCAAAATATAACCTCCTCTCTGCATACAGACAACAGGAAAGTGGGACACATTGGACAGTACAATTTGAAAAAGTCATAACAAATTTTAAATTATTAAGGATTCATCAGGGAGGGGGAGTAGGGAGGGAGGGAAAATATGGGGAGCTGGTACTGGGGCGTACGTGGAGGCATGATGTTTCGAGCGTGATGATGGCAACAAGTGTGCAAATGTGGTCTGCATACAATTGATGTATTATTGATTGTGATGAGAGTTGTATGAGCCCAATAAAATGATTTATAAAAAAGGGGGGATGGAGAGAGGAGCTTACACAAGGGCTCAAGTAGAAAATATTTGGAAATGAAGATGGCAACACGTGTACAGGTGTGCTTGATACAAATAATGTATGGAATGTTATAAGAGCTGTAAGAACTCCCAATAAAATCATTGGGAGAAAAAAAATATTTACAAAGCCTGAAGTTCCTATATAGGATCACCGTAAGTTGACGATAGCTTTTTGTTTTGTTTTTATGGTGGTGGTTTTTGCTTTTCTGGAGACTAATGTCAGACTGAGAGACTATAGTGGCATCATGTTTGCAAGTTGTGCTGTGACCTAGACAGTCTGGAGTTTGAAACCACCAACTGTTCCTTGGGAGAAAGACTGACTTTCAAGTCCCAGAAAGTGGAACAGGCTTAGGAACTAACAGGGCACTTTTCCCCTGTTCTCGTGGTCACTACAATTTGGCCTCGATTCCATGAAAGTGAATTTGTTTTTGTTTTATAAGGCCAACTCTATGTGACATTAAATGCATTTACAGAGAGCGTTCTCCCATTTATAATTTGTAGTACATGGCTTCCCTGTGGTCAACTAACAATGGCATATTAGAATGCTATTCCAAACTCTAGGATTAGAGAGTTTTATCAATGGTTCCTAGGAAAATGAAGAATGTCTTCTTTTTTTAGTCTAGAATGAAACCTAATGAAATATCAAGATCTTTTTTTTGTTTGTTTTGTTTTGTTTTTTTGGCATCACTGCCCTCTGGTGGGGGTGGGAGGCCCAGCCTTACTCCTGGAGAACTGATACTGGATTCGAACCACCAAGCCAGTGGGCTGCAGTCCGCACTCAACCACTATGCCACTGGGGCTCAGCCAAGTTCTTTGTTAACAATTTTTTACAAAACAACAGTATCACCTTCAAAGTATTCTCCCTTATACCGAATACGTTGGTCAGCTAGATCTGTAGTTCTGTTCTTGGAAGCATCTTTTAAACTCCTCTGCTTGGATAGTTGACAGCGCCTCCCTTGTTTTTATCCTCACCTCTTCATCATCATCAAATTGCAAGTTGTGTGGAGTGGGGTCAGGTGAGTAAAGTGTGCGGGGCAAAAGAAGCATGCTGTTCTTTTGCCAAAAATTGTCAGTTTGCTGAGATGCCTGCCTGAGCAGGGGCTTTGGTACAGGCACACAACCAGTGGTCTGTCACAGTCAGACCTTTCTTGTTGCACACTGCTACATAGTCATTTCAGAACCTCTAAAGAGAAAGCTTGCTTAACAGTCTGGCACAGTGGAATGAACTCCAAATGCACTATACGTCGACATTTTTGATTGTTCAGAAAGTTGACAGATGTCCAGAATGAGATTTGTCATCATTAGACATTTCACCCTTTTTGAAATGAGAAAACCACTCCTACACTTGAGATTTTCTCATAGCGCTGTCCTTGTAAGCTGTGTTCAACATTATAATAATTTCAGTGGCATTTTCCCCAAGCAATAAACAGAATTTCACAGCTGCATTCTGTTCTCTTAAATCAGCTACCACAAAAAAATGAGGTTCAAGTGACAGTATTTTTACTAAAAACATTCACTAAGATCAGAGAGAACCTTCCCATGGGGTGCCACTGTGTGCACTAACTCAGAGCAAGTGCTCAATGCTTGTCTATAGGGAAAAATACATACTATGAAAGCTTTGTGTATGTGTGTACTCTGTTGAACTTAGGTGACCAGTTTACTCTATTTTCAACCTAATATTTTGTTCTTTTAACAGTTTTTAATTAAATGATAAAATAAATTGTAAAATGGACCCTTGAGATAGCCATGTAATTTTACCTTAACTTTGCTTATGCTACTGTGAGGATGGTACAATATGACCTAATAGGCAAAAGGAGAAAACAATTGTGAATCACTTTAGAGAGTCATTCGTTTCAGTGTTATATACATGTGATATTTCATATGCATGCACATTTATATATGTGTGTATATTTAGTTATATAAAAAACACATACATGCACCTATGAGTATGTATGTATATATGAGCATATGGTTAAAAATATCACATAGGAAATGTGACATTTAGAATTCTTGGAGTAATTATGTGCAATACACTTAGTGGTAATAGAAATATTGCCAATTTTTCTGCTTTAAATGCCAAATTCCTGCTTTAAATGCAGAAATTTACTTAAAAACTATGTACGACAGTTTCCTATGATACATTTAACATATTTATTTTTTGGTAGGTAATTAAGCA
>PVJH01047231.1:0-11425 GCA_004026705.1 Nesogale talazaci
ACGGTTGATACAGACACATTTAGTAAGCCTTAAACAGGACAAAAGCAATGCATGTGGATGAGGGTGGACACCATCGGGAGGTCCTAAGGGTGTCTGAGGAGTCACAGAAACTCGGAGAATGACGTGGAGAATAAAGGCGGCTCACAAACTCACGATGGGAGTCAGGACAACACATTGCAGTCGCAGAAGGGGGAAACGAACACCAGTGCGGAAAGAAAGCTGACACGATTGATTCAGGGCCCTCTGACCACGCACGGCAGCCAGGTTTGACTGCTGACTGTGCGTCTCCAAACTCCATCAACGGTTACCCCAGGCAAGTCCCCCAGGGCTTGGCTGCCCCTGCCCTGGGTCGGCTATGAGAAAGGTTGCAATATACTTTCTAGCACATCCTGCTTGCAGACAAAGCTTTTCACATTGTGGGTGGGTGGCTTAAAAGAATTCAACGGAGGCTAAATCTATGTGGAGACCCCAAAACGGATCTGGGGTTCTCAATGTAAACTGTATCTTTTGCCAAACTGAGTGCTTTGAATTTTGGCTAGAATCCAAAACTCAGTCTGCAGCAATGCCCATCCTCACACCATCTTGCAACCTCCTCGCCACCCTGCTACAGTTGAGCTGCGATTGCAAGCTGCGTGCCCATCTCCCTCGAAGGCTCTCCACGTTTTCACTGATCCTCTACAGAGAATTCAAAAACAACGTAATGGAAGCAAGCAAGAAAGGAAAAAAACGCGTAAAGGGAGCTTTGCGCTCCTGGACAAGACAGCGTGTCTTCCACCAAACGCCACGAAGAAGCTGGCCTTCATATGTGGAGCCAAAGAAGAAAAGCCTGAACGTTGGAGAAGAGATGCCAGCCCCACCCCCACCCCCGGGTCAGGGCCTTCAAAATCTAACAAGGAGCACTTTGGGGGGTTCCCTGTCTTATTTACCCCCTGATGAGCACGGCGATGTTCCAAATGCAAGGCCACAAAGCCTCACGAGAAGCCACGTGGCGAGGCAAGGGGCAGCTTCGCAAGACAGAGTATCTTTAGACAGCGACTGCACAATTCCAGCTCAGCGCCACCAGGTGAAGCCCACTCCCCCGTCAGCAGACACTCAGCAGCCCGATCGAGACCTCACCCTCACCTGGCTCGTCTTGGTTCTCCCGGGCGGCCGAAACAGAAATCTCACAAGGGGATGGCTCCCACAAACAGAAATTCATTTCCTCGCAGGTTAGGAGGCTGGACTCCAAATTCAGAGTGCTGCAGGTGGTAGGGAAAGGCCTTCTCTGTCAGCTCTGGAGGAAGTGCCCGGTCTCTTCTGACCTGCTGCCCATGGGCAAGTGTCACCTGGCTTGAGGTCCCTCTCCCATCATCTCTGTTGTGCTCGACTGTTCCATCTCTTTTCTGTCTCAGCAGAGATGGACTCATGACAACCCCAGATTAACATCACAAAGAGAACATATTCCCCCATGGGAGGATAACCGCGGCTTACACTCCGACTAAATCCACTGCCAGAAGTCGATTCCGATTCCGGGCCAGACCCTATAGGGCAGAGTAGAACTGTTCCTTTGGATTTCTACGTCTGCACACCCCTCTGGGAGCAGATAGACTCCTCTTTCTCCCATGGAGGGGCGACTGGGTTTGACCCACTGCCCACCACTTCATCCGCTGTGCCACTAAGAGCCACGAACCACAGACATACCGTGAACGAACCCCCTGCCACCTTGAAACTTCCAACTCACAGGGCCCCGATAGGCCAGCGTAGAGCAGCTTTATAGAGTTTCTACGATGGTCAACCTTTACAAGACCAGATCACGTCATCTGCCCCACTGTGGGGCAGCTTCTGGGAAGACCAGAGAAGGAAGCATGCAGGGGTGAGTCCCGCCCCCTGCTTAGCCCTCACAACCAGGACTCATGGTCATGAGCAAATGGGACCGAATCTGATGCATAAGCACTGGTGAAGGAGCAGCTCCTGAGAGACAAGAAGCAGCCAGAAGGGACTGAAGGGCAAACGAGGGGTCCTGGGGTTGAAGGAGGCGCTGCTTTGGGGCCCTTTGCCTAACCGCTGAGGTCTGAGCTGCCCTGGTCACTGGCCCCCAGGCAGGCCTAGGTGTCCCAAGAAAGCGTGCCTGGGGTGTGCCTACAACAAGGCACTAAGCAGGCCTGGGTTCCGAAACACACACATGGACACACACATCAATCAAAATCAAAAAACCCATTCACTGCCGCGGAGTAAGTTCTTAGCCATAGCTCTATAAGACAGAGTAGAACTGTCCCCTTTGGCCTGCCAAGCTGGTAACTCTTTCTTTTCTTTCTTTTTTTCTTTTTTTGTGGGTATCATTGCCCTGGTGGGAGTAGGAGGCCCAGCCTTACTCCTGGAGAGCTGCTGCTGGATTCGAATGGCCAGCCCTGTGGGCTGCAGTCCTGCACACGACTGTAACTCTTTTTTTTTTTTTTTTGGGGGGGCGCATCACTGTCCTCAGGTGGTGGGAGTAGGAGGCCCAGCCTTTGCTCCGTGGAGCTGGAATTGAACCTCCATCCCAGTGGGCCGCAGTCCCGCGCACAACCACGACGCCCCCGGGGCTCAGCCCTGACTGTAACTATAAGAGAAGCAACCCTCTTCTTTCTCCCACAGAGCAGCTTGTCGTTTCGATCTGCTCACCATGCCGTCGGCTGCCCCACTCGTAGCCACTACACCACTAACGCTCCTTATGCCAAAGATTGAGCCAACGCACTACAGGAATCCCTGCGTGGTGCCAAGAGCTTACTAACCAAAACGGCCGGGGGCTGGAACCGACTAGGAGCACCTTGGATGGAAAGGCCTGGCCACTGCTCAGGAAAGATCACATCGTCGAAAGCCCTGTGGGAGCCGTGAGCTCTACTGCGCGCCCGCCCGGATGGCTGCCCTTAGTCGGAATCGACCGGACAGTCCCCACCAGCGACCAGCAAAGGGCCGTCCAGGAGATGAAGGATCGCTTCCACTACTTGTGCGTCAAGCAACGAGTCAAGCGTGGCTGTGATGTCGGAAACTACGCCGCCACTGCCCCTATTACACAGGCCGGCAGGGCCACCCCGCCTGGACAGGTTTTCAGCTTGACGCGAACATGGGGAGGCCCCGACGTGGTGGACGAGGGAGCCCAGGGCACGCAGCAAGGAGCGGGCTTTGGCCTTTGGCGCGGAGGAAGGAGGCCAGCGGGAGGCCCCTTCTTAGAGAAGGCCAGAGAAGTCTGAAGAAGTCCCAGCTGCGAATAACTCTTCTCGCCTCAGTTTCGTCTGGGAAAGAGGATGAGCCGGGCGAACGGCGCTGGTAACGGTTTGCCCGGCAAGGAGAGGATCTGAGCACCAGAAGGACAAATCGCACCTGTGCCTAAGGCTCAGCTGGCCCCGCCTCCTGGCTGATCAAAGGCCGTAAAGTCACAGCGCGGCCGCCAGGGGGCGGTGTCTGGGGAGGGAACCTCCCGTATCCCATCGGCCCCTCGCATCCGAGGCGGAAGCACGCGTGGAGGCGGCGTTCTGGTCCGCCCCGTCTCGACTCTCCTAGCCCGGCTGACGTTGGACAACAAAGATGGCGGCAGGAACCAGCAATTACTGGGAAGGTGAGCGTGAGGACCCCGCGGGGCTCCCGCTGAGGGGCCCCAGGGCTTGAGTGGGGCCGGGGCCGGGAGGAGGCGGCCGGAGAAAGAGCCGGGTCCCCGAGCGGCCAGCCGGGGTGCGGGGCGTGCCCCGGTGAGCGCCCAGGGGCCTGGGAGCCGAGCAAGGGGAGCGTTCCCAGGCAGTGGGGCGGCCGTCTCGGCTGGCCCCGCTCCGGCCGGGTCCGACGGGACCGGAGACTGAGTTGGGGCGGGGAGCGCGGAGAGAGGACGGAGAGGAAGCGACCTGGGAGGCGCGGGAGGAGAACGGGCTTGAGGGATCAGCGGGTCCCGGTGGCGCGTCCGGGCTGAGGAGACGGGTGGCGGGCGCGAGAGGGTTCCCGGCGCTGAGACGTGCGTCTCGGAGGTGGGGTCCCCCTGGGAAAGCTGCGGAGGAGCGCGCCCAGCCAGGAAGGGGAAAGTGTCCGCCTGTCTCTTACTGGGCCCCCTGGGCTGCTTCAGGCTGGGACGTCGAGGGCTCGGGAGGAGGCGCGCTTGAAGGCAGAGGAAATAGGTTTCCCGTCTGCCCTGGAGGCGAGGGTCGGATCTCTTTGAAAAAGAGGGAGAGGAAGTCGAGACGCCCCGTGTGATTTAAGCAGGGCGTTGCATTCCTCAGAGTGGGCGCCTGGAGACTCCTCCTGGGGAGAGCTCCCCCTTTTTCTTGCCACTCTCCTGGCGACCGGAAAATTCCTCCCCCAGGTGGACCTATTTCCGATTGCTCCCCAGTGACACCCTGGGAAAACACCCCGGGTGTGTGCGTGCGTGTACAGACATGTGTACAGACAGACTGGGGCGGGGGTGGGGGCGCTACCAAAAGTTCTGGGAAGTGGGATCCAAAGAGGATGCGTTTTCGCACAAGCTTTGGGAAGCCCCCGTGTATTTTCACTGGCTGGTTTCCACCCGAGAAGACCGAGAAGCGTGTCTAGAATTCATTTAAAACGCGAATTGAAATGCTCGTTTGAAATGGGAGTATCAGCTTCAGAGCGCTTTTGGAATTCGCCATTTCAAGTGGGTTAGAAGTGACTCCTAGTATCTTTCCGACTAAGGAGTTGAATGTTTTGGTTTGTGTTGAAGCAGCCTTGTGTAATTACCCACTGCCTTCCGTTTGAGTTTTAACTCCTAGTCATCACAGAGGACAGAGGCTGCATGCTCTCGAGAGCAGCGGTTCTCAACCTGGGGGTTGAGACCCCTTTGGGGGTACGAAGGACTCTTTCACAGGGGTCATCCGATTCGAGACAGTTGCAAAGTTACAGTGATGGTTGGGGGTCCCCACACCATGAGGAACTGTATTAAAAGGGTGGAGGCATTCGGAAGGTTGAGAACCACCGAGGCTTTGAGACTGTAAAACCTTTAAAGGGGTAGACAGCCGCGTGCCGGTCCCATGGAGTGCCTGGTGGACTTGAACCACTGGTGTTCCTTAGTGAAAGCCTGCTTTGTGACAGCTGCTTTCCTGATTAATGTTGTGAGAGTCCCTCGAGCCAGTTCAGTTCTGACCCAGAGCAACCCAGTTCTTCGTGATACGCGGAAAACCCCTGGAGGTTTGGGTTGGAAAGACCAAGCCGAGGCTCCCAGGTCAGATAGATGCTCACTGCCATTGTCAGTGCTGACTCTTAGCGACCGCTGGTGGGTGGGTTTCCGAGGCTGTAACCTTCAGGAGTCGCGCTCCCTCCGAGCTGCTGGTGCTTCTGAAGGGCCGACCATGCTCGATGCGTTACCACTCACTAGACCGCAGGCTAGATTTCAGATGAATCTCAGAGAGCTGGGCTGGGATTTGATCTGTGGACAAACATATGCCCGTATGTTCCTCTGCTTTTTACTTCTTTTTTTTTTTTTTATGGGGGGGGGGGGCATCACTGCTCTCCGCTGGTGGGAGTAGGAGACCCAGCCTTTGCTCCTGTGAGCTGGAATTGAACCTCCTTCCCAGTGGGCCGCAGTCCAGTGCACAACCACTACGCCACCGGGGCTCAGCCCTGCTTTTTCCTTCTAGTGATAAAAAACCAAACCCACTCTATGGGATCGAGTCCAACTCAGAGCCACCCTAAAGGGTGCCAGAGGCGAAGTCTTTCTGGGAGCAGACAGGCCTGGAGTCGCTGGTGGGTTTGACCCTCTGTCACCACCAGGACTCCTTTCCAATGACAAGTGAATTGCAATATTATTTGTATTAATCCATGTTCCTAAAGATACGCTCTTCACTGCCATTCTGTGCTGTAGTCAGTTCTTTTTGGTTTAGCCAGCATTTCACCATGAATGGAAGTCATCATTTCTAGAGGTGCGTTTCTGTCCTGTGGCTTCTCTCACTCAAGCACTTAGCAGTCAAACCAGGTATCAATTTCTCCCCCTGCTCGTTTGCTTCCCTTCTTAAGAGGGTATGCTCTTATTTCCTTCACATTGATATTTGACTTAATCAGTATTTATTAGTTCAGCGTCTCCTTTAGTAAGCATGTTGAAAGGGAATTTAAAAGGCTTAGCCATGGATCATTTTTTACAATTTTCTGCGCAATCAGTTATTTTACTCTTAGATTCATTAGCCTAATAAAGCTTTGGAATGTAAATAGTGAAATCTATCAAACCAGTGATGCTTTCTTAGCTGGTGAATTGATATCATGCTAGCTAGAGTAGAAACTATATTCGGTGCCTTTGTCATTTGTGCTTTATGGTTTCCCCTGAATTACAAAATTGTCGTTATTGCTGTGGAAGTAATTATTGGAATAGCATTTCATTACTGTAAAGCTAGCTGTTTTGGGAATTGAGCTGAAATTTATCTCCCACGGTTTATTCCCTCCCTCTCATCCCCAATCTGAAGTTTAAATAAAGGACTTGTTTGCTTTCCTGCATGTTTGTTTTCTTTCTCTTCACACTTTTATTTATGGAGGAATTAGGTCAATAGCTAATCATTTTTATAGTTTGTTTTCTACAGAGTAGTTTTGTGATGTTACATGTTTACTGGTGAACTTCTTGTGTTTACTCATTTGCTTTTTTACTTTTGTTAAAGATCTCAGGAAACAGGCCCGGCAGTTGGAAAATGAACTTGACCTGAAACTCGTCTCCTTTAGTAAACTGTGTACAAGTTACAGTCACACCAGTTCCCGAGATGGAAGACGCGACAGGTATAGGTACTACCAGATTCTCTCTTTTGCCTTAAATGATAATAGTGTTTTTTTTAAAGCATTCAAAAATATGATAGATTATATGACCCTTGTAATTTGGTCAGTGTGATGAATGTTGGGTGTTTCTTTTTTAATCATTGATTTTTTTTTTGAAGCGACATTAAAATCTTCTTAATCCTTGGGATTAACTTTTATTTAGGATACTTGGGCAAGAATTATGACATTGCCAACAGAATAATGCTAGGTGTTCACTGTAAGTGTGTATCAGAAGTCAGAGTCTATTCAGCCAGTGTAAGAAAATTTGGCCCCATTGTACTCTTAAGGGAAATTCCATTCTATTTCAGATTGTGAAATGGGAATGAGGAACCACAGAAATGCAAAGTGTACATAACTATTATTCTGTGCTTTGACTAAGTGTAAGGCCATATATGTGCCCATTGCTAACAAAGCTATTTTTTATTCTGTTCTTTTGAGAAACAAGCATATTACTATAATGAACATATAGAAAATACATTCTTTTTGACTGATATTCTTTTTTTTTTTTGGGTGGGGGGAGGTATCACTGCCCTCTGGTGGTGGGAGTAGAAGGCCCAGCCTTGCTGCTGGATTTGAACCTCCAACCCAGTGGGCCACAGTCCCGCGCACAACCGACTGATATTCTTTAGGTCATCCACTAACAAAAAATTAAATGCTTGAAAAGATAAGAAAGGAAGAATGGGAGAGGGAGGATATAAGCTAATAGCAAGAGCTCAAGTAGAAAGAAAATGTTTTGAAAATGACAGTGGCAACATATGTACAAATGTGGTTGACACTGGATATATATGTGGGTTATGATAAGTGCTATATGAGCCCCCAATAAAATGATTTTTAAAATGAAGAAAAGATAGACTAATATAATGAACCCTATGTAACATCCTTCCTTATTGCCACTTCATTTGAAGGCCCTGTATAACCCTCTGGTAGCTTTTCTCCCCATCATTACTATATTTTTACTATATGTATACTACATATGTTTGTATTCCTAACTTTTTGTACGCTACTATGCTTATTTTTTCAACTTACTTTTTGTTCAATACTATCTTCTAGTCAGCTGTGGGTATGCTTAACTTTGATATATTCATTTGCTGCAAATCCTCCTCACTACCATTGAGTCAATTCTGACTCATTGTGATCCCATAGGGGGGAGTAGAACTGCCCATGTTGTCAAAGACTGTATGTTCTTTTGTTGTTGTGTGTGTCTGTGTGTGCGCATCACTGCCCTCTGGTGGGAGTAGGAGGCCCAGCCTTGTTCCTGGAGATCAGCTGCTGGATTTGAACAGCCAAGCCTGTGGGCCGCAGTCCTGCACACAACCACTCTGCCACCGGGTCTCAGCCCGGCTGTACATCCTTTATGGAAGCAGACAACTTCATCTTATGCCTGCAGAGCAGCTGGTGGTTCGAACTGCTGACCTCTCAGCAGCCGGTGTGTAACCACTGTGCCACATTCTATGGCTATCAGAATTTGTCCATCTGTAGATGGGCATTCTTCCTAATTTTTTGCCAATTATAAATAGTATGATTTTATTAGCTGATTCTTACAGTGCTCATCACCCATCAGGCACTAAGAGCTTACATATATGCTCCTGGGCACGCTTTTCACAGGATGTTTCTATATGCCAGGAGTAGAATTGCTGGTAAGGTGCTTTTAGTTCTTGTCCACCCTCTACCCTTGATATTTCTCTCAAGGGTTGATGGTGAGTAGGGTATTCTGTAGCTAACAGTAAAAGTAACATCTGAACTTGAATTTGTTTTTTTCTTTTTTTGGGGGGGGCATCACTGCTCTCCGGTGGTGGGAGTAGGAGGCCCAGCCCCACTGCTGGAATTGAACCTCCATCCCAGTGGGCCGCAGTCCCGCGCACAACCACTATGCCACCGGGGCTCAGCCCTGAACTTGAATTTGAACTAAGGCCCATACTCTAAAACTTGCTGTATTATGCATATTCCAGCAGAAGACTCTCATGGTTTTAAATTGCTGCTGCCTTGTGTTGTAAGCCTGACGCTTTACCCACTGCACCGTCAGCACTCCTTTGGACTCTACACTCCAAACCAGACCAGACCCATTGCCATCGACTCCATGGTAACCTAGCAGCCCTGTGTAGGATTCCTGAGTCCGTAAATCTTCCCTGGAGCAGACAGCCTCATCGTTCCCATAGAGTGGCTGGTGGGTTTGAGCACGGCTGGTCTTACAATTAAGCAGCCCATTGCCAAACCCACACCACCACCAGGGCTTTTTTTTTTTTTAACTCTCTATTATTCCTTTTAAATAACAGCAATATAGTTGTTATAAAGGTAAGAGGGCCAACATACTGTTAATGTGGCCTGAAAGAAAGTTATTGACCTGCTAGGTAGATATGACTATAGTGTATTACTTTGGTCTCCTCTTTATTTAACAAGTAAAGCAAACAAGAAATGGCTTGATCTTTTTTTTTTTTTGGTGGGGGGGGCATCACTGCTCTCCGGTGGTGGGAGTAGGAGGCCCAGCCCCACTGCTGGAATTGAACCTCCGTCCCAGTGGGCCGCAGTCCTGCGCACAACCACTATGCCACCGGGGCTCAGCCTATCTTTATTTTTATATTTGTATTAATAAGCATACTTGTGATTATAAATAATTTTTCTTAAATCTTAAGCTTCCCAGTTGGCTACTGCCAATGAATGTACAATATTTGCTCCACTTCTTTTAGTTGCTGTATTTGAAGAACTTCAAAGTCTTGGAATGACCACACACATTTAATAAAATGAATCCAATTTAACTGGAAGCTAGTATTATGGAGAGCAACGTTATGACCATTTCTCTGGCTTCATATATTGTCCTGGAGTGTCTGGTGAATGTAGGTATAGCTAGCAGTAGAAATTAGGACCTCATTCATTCATTCAGCAGTTGTTAATGAGCACTCGCCATGGTCATTTGTTTTAGGTGATTAAGACGCAGCCATTCCCTTCTTACAGATGTTATATACTGTTGACTCATTGTTATTTTTCATGTGTCTCAGCAGGAAACTGTTGTAGTCATAGAGTTGTAGTCATTTTCACTTGCTCATTTTGAAGGAGAACCAGAGCGAAATATTAGTCAGAGCCAATATTAAAGGGCTAAATATTTGCATACCAAGTTTTAAGGAAAATAAATTAGAGTGATTCAAAAAGGAATAAGGATTTGGGTCTGTTGGAGATAAAATTAAGAATCTCTTTGGATTATTATGCCACTTGTTATTATTGTGTGGGAATGTATGTGAAGAAAGGAAATGTAGTAGCTAGGGCTTTTTTTTTTCCTGAATGAACTGATGAATTAATCCATTTTATCTCCCACACCCAAAGATAGCAGAGGACAGTACGAGGGTTTCCACAAGCTTGGAGGACACTTACAGTCTGGGCAGTTAGCTGTGTCCTGGGTAGTGCAGACCACCACTGAGCTGCTCATTTGGTAATGTGAGTGGGCTTCAGAAAGTTCATGGAATAAAATCCATTATCTTTCCATTCCATTTGTTTTCCATGGACTTTCTCAAGTTTCCTTTTAGAGCATGTATGGTCACCTGGAGAGGCATGAAGGTCATCCCCACCTGAGGAGTGATGAAGGTTAGTGGGGATTTTGTTTTCAGAAAGAGGCAAAAGAAATCTTCAGGACATACAGTTTTAGAATTTGACTGTCACAAAATGTCACTTGTATACAGTTAGGTTTTTATTACTTAGGTTTTAAAAACCAGTTGAACACATTTTTTTGGGGGGCGGGGGGGCATCACTGCTCTCCGGTGGTGGGAGTAGGAGGCCCAGCCCCACTGCTGGAATTGAACCTCCGTCCCAGTGGGCAGCAGTCCTGCGCACAACCACTACGCCACCGGGGCTCAGCCCAGTTGAACACATTTTTTGCAAATTAATTAAACACTTTTTTGCAAAATAAGAAATTTCATAGTTTAGGTGGACATTTAGAGGGTTCCTGGTAGGCAGGCATCGATGTTTATATTAGGATGTTTGTATTGATAAGCATATTTTGTGATTGGGAATAATTTTTCGTGAATCTTAAGCCTCCCAATTGGCTACTGCCAATGAATGTACAATATTTGCTCCACTTTTTTTAGTTTCTGTATTTCAAGAACTTTCAGAGTCTTGGAATGACCACACACATTTAATAAAATGAATTAAATTGAAGCCAGCTATTATGATTGTTTAGTAACTACTTTTCAAAACTAGGTATCAATTGCATCTCTTTTTTTAAAAAAAAAAAAGATTCTTTCTTTTTTTTTTTGGGGGGGGTTGGGCATCACTGCCGCTGGTGGTCATGGGCGCTACCCAGTGATGCTCCTGAGAGCTGCCACTGGATTTGAACCGCCAAGCCTGCGGGCCTCAGTCCCACACTCACCCACTTACGCCACCGGGGCTCAGCCCCCAAAAAGATTATTTCTTAAGAGTCAAAGAAAGAAGTACGAAGTTAGTTTGAGGTATAAAGAACCATACTTGCTTTGGAAGGAAAAGTTTTTAAAGATCTCATTCTATGTGTATGTGTGTGTGAGATCACTGCCCTGGTGGGAGTAGGAAGCCCAGCCTTGTTCCTGGAGAGCTGCTGCTGGATTTGAACCGTCAACCCTGGGGTTCCGCAGTCCCGTGCACAACCACTGGGCCACCAGGGCTCAGCCTAAAATTTCATTATTTTTTTTTTTTAATTTTTTTTTTTTTGTGGGCA
>PVJH01047232.1:0-11456 GCA_004026705.1 Nesogale talazaci
CCCCATGGTCATCTAGCACCTTCTGAAAAGGGGATTCTCACAATTTAGGGTCTAATGCTGATCCTTTTTGGATTCCAATCCTTTGGTGACTGCTAACGGTGTGATTCTTCCATGTGGACTTAGTCGACATCTCACTTAGATGGCTGCTTGTTTGGAGACGAGCCTTTAAGACCCCAGATGCGATTTTGTCTGCCAGCTGGGCACCATCTAACTTCTTCACCACACTTGGCTCTAGCACCCATATCTTCTGTGTGCCCTTTTTTAGGGTAAGTGTTGAGCAGGGCCGTGATGTAAGAACTAATCATTCTTAAATTGGAACTAGCATTTAGTGTGAGTCCAAAACCCATTCCTGGACATGTTTTTGTTTTGTTTTCCTTTTAATTTGTTGCAACTTGGGAATGAATACTTATGTCATATCATTCCATAATTCAATCACATCAAACATAATTGAACAATTGCTACCATAAATCAGTCTCTTAACATACTTTTCCTTCCTTGACTTCTTAACATCATCTCCCCTTTTTCCTCCCACCCCTCTTTACTTTCCCCTCCCTCTGAAATCCTTGTTCTATCTGCTTCCCCTATAGGCTCACAATCTCTGGGTTTCATTTCCTGACGACCAGAAAAACAAATAACACAACTTCAAGAGGGTGACCCACATTGGTAATGCACCTCTGAGAGATACCCTAATATGAACAAACATAAGCAAAATAAAACAGAATTCTCATCACAAGATTGCCAGAATGATACCTACCTTAATCTACCATACAGGGCATTGATGTTGTCAGACCTTTTTGTCTATCAACCAACAGTACACCCCCCTTGGTGCAGCTGCTTCTGCTTCCTCAGACACCATGTGTTTTCCAACCCAAGTCCTCAGGTTACAAAGTGGGTCTCAGGTAGAGCGCAGTTCTCCCAGTGGAGTTCCCGAATGCGGTCTCCTCGATGCGCTCTCTGGAGACTGCACAGAAGAGCCAGGATTTAGTGAGGCATCATCCACAGGGTGTTTAGCTGAAACTCTCTGTGAGCGAGAAAGGGAGGAAGAAGGAAGGAAGGAAAGAAGGGAGGGAGGGAGGGAGGAAAGAAGGGAGGGAGGGAGGGAGGGAGGAAAGAAGGGAGGGAGGGAGGGAGGGAGGAAAGAAGGGAGGGAGGGAGGAAGGAAGGGAGGAAGAGAAAGAAGTACAAGATAGGTCATTGAATTTTAATGGAATAGAAAATAGAGATTCATTACTATAATTGCAGAGTCTAGGTGGCAACTAAGTTCTAAGGAATAAATACCAATGTGTTCTGTTAGAATATCAAAGATAGATTTCCATAGTTATTTGAAAAGGTTATTATATTATTTCTCCCTTTTACCAAATATATATATATATATGTACCCAGATGATCTTCATATCATCTTTAGAAAACAATGCAGTGACAGACTGAATTCAAAAAGCGATATAAGAATCTAGCTCTGCCTTATTTAGCCAGACTATAAATAGTTTTGCAAAATGTAAAACACTGTCAATTTCCTCCTGAATTATTTTTGTTTTACGAAAGGTAGCAGTTGTCTTTAAAAAGGAGTTTTTATTATTGCTACCTTAAATGAATTAACATTTCAAATTTTTCTTATTTTTATTTTTAATGTGGAAAATAACAATAGCTATCACAACTTCTTTGAAAACCTAAAGACGTCTCTAGTAAAAGATTCCTGAAACCAAAGGTTTTAGAAACCTCTAGTGAAAAACCACAAGACTTCTACTCCACTTCTATTTCTTCCTATTTTCTCATTTGAGATTCTCTTAGTAACCTTTTTTCAATGTAACTCCAGGCCTTGATACTTCTCTGCCTGCCTCTCTCATTAACTTCTTTGCTGCACTCTGACTCTTTTAGCCGGGTCCTGCCTTGATGTCCTCCAGGGTAGGGAATGTAATCTCTGTAAGTCAACTCCATATCCAGTCATCAGCCACCAGGGTCAGAACTATTTGGTACTATTGTGGACTTCCTTGGCTCTCATTGCCTCCCAGTAAACAGACTCTGACTCCAATTACTATGTGTCTTCTCTTTATTTTCTGTGTACACTGGGTTAACCTGACTTTCTCGGTTATGTTTTCTTGTTGCTGCCACAAATATGCCTGTTTCCCTATAAATTTTAGATGTTATTTCCTGTTTCAAAAATAGAAGTCAAAACCAGACCTTGAAAGATAAAAGGAAATGTCTAATTCAAGTAGAGTATGAATTTAAACACTTTCGTGAATTTCCAGTAGTGACGTGTACCTTCTGGTATTGTTAAGTGTGCACATATTTCTGATAGGGCGATATGTGGGGTGGGGAGAATTTCCTGGTGCTCTGAAAACCAAACAACTTTGTGTCCTATTTACAGAACTGCATCTTTGTTCTTCCCTATTCCAATGATACAGAACTTTTAATGATTTCACTTTACATGGTAGGGTGATTTTGTATCTTATAAGTAAATGGAGAAACAGAAAAATCAGTTTTGACTGAGTATTTGCCAAGCCTTTCTTAAAGACTTCTCTAAGTATATTCACACCTCCAACTTTTTTTTTGAAGTTTAAAGTTCTTTATCATTACATTAAAAAATGGCATCATAGGATCCTATCAAATGTAAAAGTCTTTGGATTAAGGCACAAAACACCTGTACATATGTTCAGAGTCAAAGAAGTGTAGAATACAACCAAGACATCTATCTTCTGTGCAGTGGTATCTATTCTCATTTTCTGAAGTCCACTCTGAGCATACTATATCATTTATTTATCAATAAAACTGTTGAAGTATATTATTGCAGTTGGATTTAAGTTAAAATTTAGCACCCTTATGATTGATTTACATTTGTTATTGTTTTTTATATTTTCTGTTCCCTTTCCCACTGAGATTTTTTTCTCAGATTGTAATATCTTTTCTTTTCTTTTTTATTTCAATAAATCATTTTATTGTGGGCTCATACAATGCTTATCAAAATCCATACATACATATATTGTGTCAAGCATCTTCACATGCCTGCTGCCATCATCATTCTCAAAACATTTACTTTCCACTCGAACCCCTGACATCAGCTCTTCATCTTTTCCCCTCCCTCACGAACCCTTGATGACTTATAAACTATTATTATTTCATCATATCTTACACTGCCCGATGTCTTCCCTCGCCTGCTCCTCCGCTGTTCATCCCCCAGATAGGAAGTTATATGTAGATCCTTGTAATTGGCTCCCCCTTTCTACCCCGCCTTCCCTCCACCCTACCAGTACCTCCACTCTCACTACTGGTCCAGAGGAGTTCATCTGTCCTGGATTCCCTGTATTTACATTTTCCATATGTACCAGTGTAGCTGACCTTGTAAGGTAGAATTCACCTCCAACTTTTTGCTTAGTAGATGAGTGCTTAAATGTTTGCATTACCCAGGACCTCCACCCCTTGTATGCCAGTTTGTTGTACTCTGGTGACTTATGTGTTGCTGTGTTGCTTGAAGTTTTATCAAATACTAGCAAGGTCACCCAAAGGAAACAGATTTCAGCACAGCTTCCAGTTTAAGAGTAAATTACAAAGAAGGTCTAGACTGCCCACTTTAAAGGAATTAGCCATTGAAAACATTATGGATAGCAGCAGAACATTGTCAGATACTGAAAACATTATGATGGTAGCAGAACCTTCTCAGATATTCTGCCCTTCAAGTCAGAAGGAATTCAAAATATGACTCAGGAATAGGTGCCTTCTCAAAATAGAGTCAACCAGAATGGCATAGATGGAATGAAACCCTCAGGACGATATTTGATGATAGAGTACAACTCAAAATGCAAAGCAGCAGCTACAAATGTCTATTATTAATTGGAACTTGGAATGTAAAGAATTAATCTAGGAAAATTGAAAGTCATCAAAAATTAACTTGCATGCATAGAGATTGATGTTTTAGATGTTAGTGAGCTGAAATGAACTGGGATTAATCATTTTGAATCAGGAAATCATACAATTTACTAAGTCAGGAGTAAGAGATTCAAGAGGAATGGCATCGAATTCATCATAAAAGAACATTTCAAGGCCTATTTTTTTTAATGGCATCACTGCCGTGGTGGAAGTAGAAAACCCAGCCTTGCTCCTGGAGAGCTGCTGCTGGATTTGAACTTTCAATTCTGTGGGCTGCAGTCCCGCACACTACCACTAGGTCACCAGGGCTAAGCCATCTAGGCCTATCTTATAGTACAATTCTGTCTATTAGAGGATTGTATCCATCCACATACAAGGAAGTCCAGTTGTTACAACTATTTCAAATCTATACACAAACTACTAAACTTAATTATTCAGAAATTGAGGAATTCTAGCAATGTTTCCAGTCTAAACTGCATCAAACATATAATCAACATTCATTGGTAATTGTGCTAGATGGGATTCTCTAGAGAAACAAAAACCAGGGCACTAATAATTCTCTATATATTTACATAGACAGATATCTAACATAAGAAATAAATGGTTAACTAATCTTTAAAGCAGTACAAATGGCTCTGTGCAACTTGTGTGAGACAGCTAGCACACTGGCAGTTGAAGTCTTAAGGGCCGCCAAGTAGTCCTCTACAAAGCAATTCAGGCAATCTGGCCACAAGCAGCAAACAGCAGGGCAGGTCACCAACAGTCAACCTGATGACAGGGTCCGACAGTCCCCATCTCAAGAAATGTATATTCCAGGAGCATGGCAAAGCAGGACTTGAAGGAACCTCAACTCACAGTGAGACAGTCCACAGATTAGGTGTTCCACAGGTAGTGTAGCTTGCACAGTTGTGACAAGCAAGGCAGCCAGCTGGTCCGAAAGATGCAAGAGCAAGAGAGCAAGGCAGGGCTTGCTGAGCCATTTATATCTCTGCCTTTCAATCAATCTCACCTGTTCATTGGCCATGTTGTGATAACAACCCTACCTAGCTTCTTTGGCCATGCTGGCATAACAAAGCTACCTATCACAATAATTATTGGCAATTGGAATGAAAAGTTGGAAACATAGAAGAAGGAAATTTAAATGAAAAAAATAGAACTTTGGTAATAAAACCAATCCAGAGATTTCAATGACAGAACTGTGCGAAAACAAAGACTTCATAACAAATACCCTTTTGTGGCAACACACAAGGCAACTATACACAGAGCTCTCCAGGTACAATACAGATAAATCAAATTGACTACATCTGTAGGAAGAGATAAGAAGCCCTAGTGGTGGAGTAGTTACATGTTGGTCTGATAGCTGCAAGGTCAGCAGTTCCAAACCACCAGCCAACTCTCAGGAGAAAGATGGAGCTCAACTCACATAAAGAGTTACAGACTCAGAAACTCACAGGGGCAATTCTACTCTTCCCTATAAATTGGCCATGATTCAAAATTGACTCAATGGCAATGAGTTTGGTTTGGTTTTTGCTGAGAAGAGAGTGGAAAAGCTCACTGTCAGCAGCTAAAATGAGGACAAGGGACTGCTGTAGAACAGATAATCAATTGCTCATATGTAAATTCATGTTGAAGCTAAAGAAAATTAAAACACATGATATGGCAATTATAGGCCAATAAAAAATTTACAAAGGAAATTAAAGCAAATTCATGAGAGCCAGAATATCACCTTGAGTACATTGTATGTGAATTTAAAGAACATCTTAAAGTCAGATTTTAATCACTGAACATGAATGATAGAAAAGCTGATGAGCTATGGGATGACATCATAAACACCACACATAGAAAAAGCAAAAGGTCACTAAAGAGACAGAAAAGGAAAAGGAGATCAAAATGGTATCAGAACCTTGCTCTTACTCATGTAGTAGCAAGACAAGTGAAAGAAATGATGACATCAATAGCTGAGCAGAAAAGTACCAGGGGAAGCTCAAGAAGATAAAGTAAAATGTTATAATGGAATGTGCAATTGACATACAAGTAGAAAATCAAAAAGGAATATCTGAAACTGAAATAATCAAGAAAAATTGAAACCTTAAGTTGCAATACTGAAAGATTTCCTGAGCAAAATATCAAATGATGCAGGCAGTATCAAAAGAAGATGGAAAAATATATAACAAAATAGTCAACATTCAACCATTCCAGGAGATAGCATATGTGTGAGAACCAATTATACTGAAGGAAGAAGGCCAAATTGTACTGAAATCGTTAATCAAAAATAAGCTCCAGGAATTGATGGAATACCGAGGGAAATATTTCAACAAGCTGATGAAGCACTGCGATCACCCACTCATCTATGCCAGAAAATTTGGAACCAACTACTTGGCCAACTGACTAGAATACATTCATCATATTTATAACTATTCCCCAAAAAGCTAACACAACATAATATGATAATTATAGAAAAATACTGTCATTGTCATATGCAAGGAAAATTCTGCTGATGCTCACCCAACAGTTACAGCACTATATTAAGAGGGGGGCTGCCAGAGGTTCAGGCCAGATTCAGAAAAAGACTTGGCAAAAGGGGTATCATTGCTGGTATCAGATGGATCTTGGATCAAAGCAGAAAATACCAGAAGATGTTTACTTGTGTTTTGTTGACTATGTAAAGGTATTTGACTGTGTAGATAGCCTTTAGATTACTGCTATTCCAGAACACTTACTTTGCTCATAAAAAATCTGTGCATGGGGCTGAGCCCCGGTGGCATAAGTGGTTGAGTGCGGGACTACGACCTGCAGACTTGGTGGTTCAAATCCAGCAGCGGCTCTCAGGAGCAGCGCTGGGTAGCTCCCACAACCACCAGAGGGCAATGATGCCTAAAAAAAATCATTAAAAAAACCTGTGCATGAATCAAGAGACTATTGTGTAAACAAAGGAATAGTGCGTGTTTCAAAATCAGGAAAGGTTTATGGCAAAGTTGTATCCTGCCACCATAGTTATTCAAGCTGAATTACGAGAAAGTAATCAGAGAAGACTAATTTGATAAAGAAGGATACAGTATCAGGATTGAAGGGAGGCTTAGTATAACACTGGAATATCAGAAGTACTCACTGATGAAGATCAAAAACTGTGGCCTTCAGTAGGGATTACAACTCAATATAAAGGAAACCAAAATCCTCACCATGATAAACAGAGAACAGGTTGACGCTTTCAAGGATTTCATCTTGCGTGGGTCTACAATCAACGCCAATGGGAGTAGCAATCAATAAATCAAAAGACGTGTTGCATTTCGGTAAATCTGTTGCACAAAATTCTTTAAAGTGTTGAAAAGCAAGGATATTACTTTGAGAACTAACATGTGCAAGTTGGAAATTATAAAATAGAAGAAGAGTCTAAGCATGTGAATGATGCTGCTGGTGAAGATTGTTGAAAGAAACATGAACTGCAAAAAGAACAAAGGGTCACCGAAAAGTACACTGAGAATGCGCTTCAGAGGTAAAGACAGCGAGACTTGGTCTTGTGTACTTTGGACATATGATCAGGAGAAAGTCGTCCCTGGAATAAGACATGTATCATGCTTGTGAGAGTGGAAAACTCAACGCCCTGGCCTCGAGATGATTCTGATATGTCAGGGTAAAACTGCATCTGTGGATTTCTCAGACTAGAGTAGAAAGCCTCTTCTTTCTCCCGCAGAGTGGCAGGTAATTTTGAACTGCTGCTCTTGCGGTTCAGGGGCCAGTGGGTAACCACTATGTCACCAGCGTTTCCTTGAGAAACTGCAAGGGTGGTCAAAAAGAGGAAGAGCCTCGACAAGATGGATTGACACATTGGCTCCAGCAAAGGACAGATACATGAGAAGAAATGTGAGGATGATGCGAACGGTGTTTCTTCCTATTATACATAAGGTTGCGCCTCGTTGAAATGGATTCCATGACAACGAACAACCACCACCGCGCAGGAACGAATTCCAAGCTTTTGTTTTGTTTTATTCCAAATCACTGATTTTAAAGCATTGTTTATAAAACACTCCAAACAATTTTCCCTGATCCAATGTCTACAGTTTAGCAAAGCATAGAGGCAATATATTTACCCAGTTTGCAGGTGATTTACTTATGTACCATACCATGCTGTCATTTATAAATATGTTTATTTCTCTAAAGTAAGATTTCCATCGGATGATTTATGAAAAATAATTCATGTTCCCCTCTGACCATACTTCAGGGATGTGAATCGCCTTGTTATTCCACAGAGAACATTGTCATGTTTCTTATTACTGAGCTAATTAAATTGAAATGTAATATCTTATTTTATCTCCTTTTGGAAGCATTTTTAAATGGTTTATAAATCATTTTATTGGGGGCTCATATAACTCTTACCATAATTCATACATACATCTATTGTATGCCAAACACATTTGTACAGCTATTGCCATCATCATTCTCAAAACATTTGCTTTCTACTCAAGCCCTTGGTATTAACTCCTCATTTATTCCCCTCCCTCATGAATCCTTGATAAGTTATAAATTATTATTCTGTCATATCATGCACTGTCCAATGTCTCCCTTCATCTATGTCCCTGTTTTCTGTACTCCAGGGAGGAGACTATATGTAGATCCTAATAATAGGTTCCCCGTTTCTACCTCACCTTCCCTCCATACTTCCAGTATCACCACTCTTGGCACTGCCCTGAAGGGATCATCTGTCCTGGATTCCCCTTGTTTCCGGTTCCTATCTGCAACACTGTACATCATCTGATTTAACTGGATTTATAGGATCATGAAAGTGGTGGGGAGGAAGCATTTAAGAACGAGAGGAAAGTTGCATGTTTCATTGTTGCTACACTGCACCCTGACTGACTCATCTCCTTCCCTCAATCCTTCTATAAGGGGCTGTCCCATTAACCTACAGATGGACTTTGGGTTCCAGGTCTGTACTGCCCCTCATTTATAATGATGTAATTTTTAATTCTTTGATGCATGATACCTGATCCTTTTGATCCCTCATGGTCACAAAGTATGGTGTGCTTCTTCCATGTGGGCTTTGTTGTTTCTGAGCTAGGTGGCCACTTGTTTACCTTCAAGCCTGTAAGACCCCAGATGCTATTTTTTTGATAGCTGGACACCAGCAGCTTTCTTCACCACATTTGCCTATACACACATATGTCAGGGTTGGGGAGGGGCGGTTTAAAGAAGGGGAAATACATGTGGATTTAGCGTCTGATAAATCCCTTCTGTCTATTTACCAGTAACTTGAGTATCCTGACTATCATGCCGTGTGTAGTGGAAAGTGGATTATTACAGATGTAGTTAGTTGAAAATATAAGGCCTCATCATTTGGTATTCCTTTGACCCATTTAAAATTTGTTCCAGTTTTTGCTATTTTCTACTTCCTTATTGATTGAAGATTTTCTCTGTTTTACTTGTCATTGTTTTTAGGTTTTGTTTCTTGGTTTGCTTGTCTTTTGTAGGTTTGTCTGCATAATGTGATCCAGAATAAGTAAATCTATTGAGACATTTACTAGATGGTTTCTTTGGAGTATTACTGGGGAGGTTGGGGGAAATGGCTAGATAATAAATAATAATGAGTGGAAGAACAAAGAGAAAGTTATAAATTGATTGTGGCAATCATTGTTTAGTTCTTCTTAATATGACTGAAATATTGAATTGCATTATATGTGCATTATCTACCAATAAAACTGTTTAAAGATAAATAATGCATGAGATCAATGATTGGAGGTAAGCTGCAGAAAGGGAGGTAGAGAGAAAGAGGAATTCTCCTAATTTAGAGTTTTCCAGTCAGATAAATATCCAAATCCCTGTCATTATGAAAGAAATCTTTCATAAGTTTTTCAGAGTGCAAAAAAAAATCATTTACCTATTTTCTAATACAACTAGTCTTCGACTTCTGATGAGGTTCTATTCTAATGACCCTTTATAGCTTTGTTCCACAGGCTGAATATTTCTAATTTTTTAAGTTTTCATTATTATTGTTTTTTACTATCAATATCTTTACAAATCCAATATTTATCATACTTGTCTTTGTTTAGAAAAATATATATAAAAGTATATTTAAATATATATATATAACTGAAAATATGTACAGATCACAAACCTTTCTACTCTGCCAATGAATGATAGTTGGAGGGCATTGGCATTTGTTAGTAGCTTCTGGATTATATGAGATTATTCCAGAGAATATGAGTGAAATTTTAGTCAGAAATTTCAAGACCATTCTCCTTTTCTGGTTTTGCCTTTTCCCCCATATATCACATGGTAATGCCTCTCAGCATCTGAAATTTCCCTATCAACTTTAGCAATGTTAGCATTTGGTCCAAATTTCCAAACGGTGGAAGTGTTACTTTAACTTTTTAAATCCTTCTCCATAAATAATCCACAACTTCTCTCCTTCCTCTTGTACATTATGTCTTTCTTCTTCAGCATTTATTTTCTTTTGAATATACATTAAGTCTGAATGTGTCAATTCCCCTTTTTCTGACCTATGAACTGTTTCCCATCAATGATAAAATCTTCTAAAGCCAACATTCTGACCATATGGACAATTTTCCCCACAAATCCCTTCCAACTATCCCAATCAAATACTTGAGTCGTGTTTAGGTAGCTCAGCATTTTCTCCAAGTCCTCTTTGTGCATTTCCCCATAACTTCCTCCCCAAGAAGATGCAATGTTTCAAATACATTGACAGCCCTAAATGCAATTTACAGTAACTCCAGTAAGTGTAAACCGGTTCCTGTCCATATTATGTGAGGCGGCTCCAAAAAATTTGTGGGTAAAGGGGAATGAAAGGATTGTGGGATCTTTGCATGAACGTTTTGGAAAATCCTCTTCGACTGCTGAGGAATAGAATAGAGAATAGCATTGTATTCTAACTTGCCCCTGGTGCTACTTGATTCTATTGTGGCTGTGGAAAGATTTGGATGAAGAAGAATAGGATTTCCTTGGAAATTTTTCCATTTTTAACTCTTTCACTGTTTCTCTTCTCATTTGAGGGTCTGGACTATTAACAAGAGTAGGTTCCCATTCATCACCCCCCAGAGCACTGAATACTTTTCATTTCATATGCAGTCCTGTGGTTGTTAGCCCACAAAACAACATAAGATACTGATGAGTCCAGCTTAGCATCAGCTGTGACTGCTGCAGAAGCTATATTCTAGTAAGAGTTTCTCAGAATTATCGCCTGCGGAGAGGAGGGCTTCTCTGACTGAAAGCATTAATGTAAAAAGTCACTTAATGGTATTGCTTCCTTTGACATATTTATCTTATTTTTTTTCTTAGTCTAATGATGTCTCCACATAAAACAAAGAATGTATGCCATCTTGCAGGTGTTTTTTTAATTTAAAAAGAATAGTTTGCATCTGTTTGGTTTCCTTCCATCATGTTGATAGCTTCTATGGGTTTTTAATGATGCGACAGGACTTTTGGGGGTTTTTTTTTGGGGGGGGGGAGTTGGGCATCACTGCCCTCTGGTGGTGGGAGTAGGACGCCTAGCCTTTGCTTCTGTGGAGCCACTGCTGGAATTGAACCTCCATCCCAGTGGGCCGCAGTCCCGCGCACAACCACTATGCCACTGGGGCTCAGCC
>PVJH01047233.1:0-11371 GCA_004026705.1 Nesogale talazaci
TTGACTATGCAAAGTCATTCAACTATGTGGGTCATAGAAAAATCTCCAAACTATGGATAGCACTGAAAAGAATGGGAAATCCAGAATACTTCAGTGTGCTCATTCAGTGTGCCGAGAGGCAATCATTCAAATAGAACAAAGGAATACTGATGTTTTAAAATCAGGAAAGGTCTATGCTATCCAGGGTTGTATCCTTTCATCATATTTATTCAACCTGTATGCTGAGCAAATAACTGGAGAAACTAGGCTATATGACCAGAGAAGTGGCATCAGGTTTGTGATTGCAGATGACACAATCTTGCTTACAAAAAAGCAAGACTTGAGGCCCATTATAGTGGATTACAGTTACTATAAAGAAAACAAAAATACAACTGGGCCAATAGCCAACATCAGGATAAACAAAGAAAGACTGAAATTGTTAAGGATATATATGTGTACATATAATTTAAATTGTGGTGCTGGAGAAGAATACCGAATGCCATGGACTGCAGGAAGGACAAACAAATCTATCTTGGAAGACGTACTACCAGAATACTCCTTAGAGGCAAGGGTGGCAAGACTTCATCTACATACCTTGTATATGTTGTCAGGAGAGACCCATTCCCAGAGAAGGACATCACATTTGATACAGTAGCAGGGCAGTATAAAATAGGAAGGCCTTTGACAAGATGGACTGACACAGTGGTTGCCTTGATGGGCTCAGACATAAGGACCGATTATGAGGATAGTGCAGGACTGAGCAATGCTTTGTTCTGTTGTTCACAGGGTCACTACGAGTCACATCCAACTCAGTGATGCCTGACAACAGCACATATGTGTGTTAGACACATGGTTACGTGTGTATATACCACCCCTTGTCTTCAAATTGATTCTGACTCACAGGGACCCTGTTTTGGGTTTTGAGAGCCCACAACCACATCCTTCTTCTGTAGAACAGCTGGTGGATTTGAACTGCATACCCCATGGTGAGCAGCCCAATACTTCACCCACCAGGCTCATTACAAGGCATACATATAGAAGATTTTTCTTTTTCATAGGGCAGATAAGTGGTTTTGTTTGTTCATAGATAGAAGGGTCAGAATTAAGCTTTCCGACACACACACATGCACAAGCAGAGTAATTTTGAAGGGGTTAGCTTCCCCTAACCTCTGCCCCCCCCCGTTACTCCCATGAAAACCTTTGCTCAAGTAAATGACAACTCATAGCACCCTATATAACATTGCCAAGGTTGTGTAAATCTTTTTGGGAGCAGACTCATCTTTCCACCATGGAGATACTGATGGGTTTGAACACCAGACCTTTCTGTTAGTGATCTAATGCTTGCTTGACAGTGGCTCCAGGGGTTAAAGAAGGAGTGAAAAGAGTAAACACCTAAGTAGATGTCAGTTCTACCCTTCTCCATTGCTGCCATGGTAGCACAGGAGGTTGCTGGTGGCTGTGAGTTGTCATGTTTAGTATTTTCTAGTTTACCTCTCTAGGATCTCATATCCCTTGCCATGGCTGCACAGAACTCACAGACAAAAATCCATGATTGGAGGCTTTATTAAGGGAAGCTAACACGTTGCAATGCCAGTGAGAAAGGCTGAGGGTTGTGTTGTTTGTTAAGACAGGTTACAAAGTTCTATCTGGTCTGCTCACAATGCCCACGGGGCACACCATTCTGCTGTAAGCCTCAACTGAAGGCATTCAGCTCAAGCTCCATTGGTGTTCTGAGGCACCCCACTCAAATAAGCCTCAGCCTACAGGCTCTCAGGTCTGGCTTCTGTAGGTCAGCAAGCCCAACCTCTCTAAGTAAGTGCCCAGAGGCATCCACCTCTGAAAGCCAGCCTCCTGCACACTCAGCTGGAGTTGCTCTGTGGGTTGGCAGGTCCATTGTTCTGTTCCCTGCTCTGGGTCCTCAGATAGTACAGGTGTCTTCTGAATCTAGTAGATTCACTGCATCAAGATCTTGGATGCAGAGGAGACATTCATCTCCTGGTTCTGGCTGGTCATGAGATCCTGCAATTCCTTTCTTGGGAACATTTTTCTATCTCTTTATTTGGATGGCTGACTCCATCTCCCTTGTATTTTGTTTTTTCACCTCTTATGCATCATAAAATCACTGTCCTTTCATGCCCCTCTTCATTTGCAGAAACAAAAAAGAAGTTGCATGGAGTGAGGTCAGGTGAGTCAGGTGCATGGTCAAGAGAGGCATGCCTTTTTTTGGGGGGGGGGCATCACTACTCTCTGGTGGTGGCTTTTTTTTTTTTTTTTTGGCCAAAACCTGGTCACTGAGATGTCTGCGTGAGCAGGTACATTGGTGGCAAAACCAGTTCTCCGTCTGCCACAAATCAGGCCTTTTTTGCCACGCATTGCTATACTATCTTTTTCAAACCTTTGAATAGAAAGCTTGATTAACAGTCTGGTCTGGTGGAATAAACTCCATATTCACCATGAATCAACATTTCATCCATTTTTGATGGATGTCCAGAACGAGATTTGTCATCCATCAATATTCCACCTTTTTTTTGTTTGTTTGTTTTTTGGGCATCACTGCTCTCTGGTGGTGGGAGTAGGAGGCCCAGCCCCACTGCTGGAATTGAACCTCTGTCCCAGTTGGCCACAGTCCTGCGCACAACCACTACGCCACCGGGACTCGCCCCTATTCCACCTTTTTTGAAATGAGAAATCCACTCATACACTTGAGTTTTCCCTATAGTGCTGTCCTTGTAAGCTGTGTGCCACATCACAACAGTTTCTGCAGCATTTTTTCCAGATGAGGAAACAACATTTTATAGCCACACACTGTTCTCTTATATTGGTCATCACAAAAAATGGGTTCAAACGAAACCACTTTAATAAAAATTCACTGTGAGCAGCAAGAACATTCCCAGGCGATGCCACTGGGTGCACTCAGAGTGAGTTTCTTAATGCTTGCCTAGTAGGGAAAAATGCATAGTATGAAAAGCTCCACTCCACTCAGTGCACTTCTGTTTTTTAGGGGGTGTGTGTACCCCCTTGTATATATAAACTCCACTGGTTTTGCCTTTTTAGAGAACCCAGTCTGAGATACCTACTAACTGGCAAACCTACCAAAAGTGGCTCCTAAGAAAGGTCTAATGATCTCCTTTTGAAAGGTCACAGCCTTGCAACCCTCTATTGTGAGATGTCCGCAAGTCGGTTCTGCCTCGTAGTGGCCCTGAACACTGCAGAACTCAACACTGCCCAGTCCTGCACCATCCTTTTCATTGTCTTTATCTCTAAGCCCATCGTTGCAGTGTCTGTATTAATCCATCTCATGAAGTTCTTCCTCTTTTTCGCTGCCCCTTCATTTGATCAAATACGAACCCCCAGGGAAGACATTATCCTCTGATACACATGAAGAGCTGGAACTGACCGGACACCAACTAATGTGGGTTTAGTCATTTATTTTAGAAATGAAATCTTTCCAGCGTCTATTTAAAGCACACACTCCCCTGTCCCAGTTTGCGGAAGGCTTCATTAAAACATTAAAGGGTCTTCTAACATGTAGCGGAATCTCCTTACAGAGTGCTTTAATAAGCAACAGCCATGAAACGGCAGTGTAAATCCTGGCTGGAATGTTTTATCGTTTTCATTGTAGAGGTTTTACATGTCTTGTGTTACATCTCCCCCAGGTATTTTGTGAATTTCCGTGCGATTTTACAGGGTAAGGGCTTTGGAGCAAAACTCAAAATAACCCGAGAGACCAGGCTGACAGGCCAGATAGAGCCTGGTAGGACCTCCTGGACTAGGGTCTCTACTCCCCCTGCCCATCTGGAGCTGAACTCACCACAGGGGCTCCATTCACACCACAGCCAGGTCTCTAGGGGGAGCAAGGACACTAGGGGGATCTGCACATCCTAGAAGAGGATCACGTTTGGGATCACAGGAGCAGCCTTGAGCCAAGGACTAAGTTGACAAGTGTTAAGAAAAGAGGAAGAACGGAAACAAGAGAGGAAAAGGGGGGTGAGGGGATTTCAGTGAATGAGATGAAAGCAAGTTTTAGGAATCACTGGATATAAAACAGATGTCTGCCTCCATCCAAACCTCTACCCGATTCACAAAAAGGAAAGGGGCTGTATAATGATTTTACTTCTTTCTTTTCAATCTGTAGGCATTTTCTGTCTCCTTTCTATTTCTTACCCGTCCACAGATTATTTCATGATCACACAGGCCCTGCCTGCTCATCAAGGCCTTATCAAGGACCGCCCCAAGGGTTTCTGACCCTGTAACTCTGTGGGACTACAAAGTCTCATCTCTCCACTGGAGAGTGGCTGGTGGTTTCAAACTGTTGGCTCTGTGGTTAGCAGCCAGGTGAAACCACAACACCACCAGGGCTTACCCTGGCTAGGGCCTCAGTACAATACTGCCTTGCTGTGAGAATGATGATGGCAACACATGTACAGATGTGCTCGCACAGTGGATGGATGTATGGATTGTGATGAGTTGTATGAACCCCCAATAAATGACTTAAAAAAAACAGTGCCTTGTTTCCTATCTTAGGAGAAAGTGTTCGATAGCCCACCATGAATTCTGAAGTCATGTTCCTCACAGATGGCTTCTATCACAAAGCTTCCTTTTCTCTGAGCTTGCTGACTATTCTGATTTCAAATCATGGTTGGTAGTGAATTTTGTTTACAAAATTTTTTTTTTTGCTTTAAGATGATTTTATGGCTTTTGTCATTTTGTTAATATAAGACCCATTGATATTTTTGAAAGTGACCTTGTTTCTGGAATAAACCCCACTTGGTTATGCAAGAGCTTTTTCATGTACGCATTGCTTTCAAATTGTTAATATTTGTTTTAGGATTTTGTCTCATGGGAGGTGATGGTCTTTAATGTTCTTTTCTGACCATGCCTTTGTTTCATTCTTGTGTTTTATGGGCTTCATGGGTGAATCATGCACACTTTTCGCTTTTACATGGAATCTGTGTGATTGAGTCACCCTTCTGCTTCTGCCTCAGTTGTGAGGACGCAGGCCCTAGTTCAGCTGAGACAAGGGCCAAGCAATGGGTGGAAAGGAGGGCACCAGCTGTGTCCCGGGAAAAGGGGCATTCTTCATGGTATCATAGCGGGGTCGTGGAAAGGAGAAAGGGCCCTGACAAGGAGATGCCTGGACACAGTGGTTGCACTGATGGGCTCACTCAGTAGGACACAGGGGGAGCATTGGGCAGGACCAGACGGCGTGTCCTGCTGTTGGACACTGAGTCTCTATGAGCCAGAATCATGAGACAGCACCTCACAGAACAACAGCAGGACGTTCTTGGAATCGGTTGAGAATGGCAGAGAATAAGGTTGAAGGGAGCAGGAGGATTTAATCTCTGTTGAGGTTAAGTCCCCTGAACAGAAGTGCCTGTTCTGCACTTTATGAAAACGAGAAATAAACTTTTATTTTGCTTGAGTCACAGGTGGTTATTTTTTGGGTTTTTTTTGGACAGATATCCTTGCTTTAGCCAACTTTAGGTCTCTGTGTGTTTCTGGACTGTGCTCTATTCCTTTATCTGTTTGGAATATAATGTACTTTAAAAGGGACAGTGGTGGGCAAGACCCTGAGCTGCTAACCAGAAGGTCAGTGGTTCAAACCCATCGGACACTCCACAGGAGAAAGAGGAGGCCATCTACTTCTATAAATGTCTACTGCCTCCGAAACCCGAAGGACCAGTTCTAGCCTGTCCTGTAAGTTCTCTGTGAGCTGGAATCAACTCAAGGGGGCGGAGGGTTTTGAAAAACTAATGTATTTGACATAGCAGCTGTAGCAATGTGTCAGTCTGGGTAGACTAGAGAAACAAACTCATAGACACGCACATGGATATAAGGGAAAGGTTTATATAAAAGAGGAATGCAACATTGAGAAAGCATCCCAACCCAGTCCAGCCAAAAGTCGTAAGCCTGATATTAGCCCAGATGCCCGATACCAGTCTATAAAGTCTCCCGACTCACGATGTCACAGGCCAGTGGGTGCAGACTCCCAGCGCTGGCAGGGGTCTCCCCATGGCTCCTCACTTCCAGGGCTCAGGGTCCATCAACAGCGTCCAGTGGTGGTAGAGGCAACTCAGCACCGGCAAGGGTCTCCACATGGCTTCGCCAGCTTCAGAGGTTTGTTCCATCAGGGTAAGGCCGCGTGGCTTCTTCTCCAGCTCTTCCAGCTGCTGGGATGTTGCCATCTTGTCTTGTATGTAGTTCGTTGTCTCTGAGACTAACTCCACACAAGTAGGGAGATAGCGTCTCATTTCCATGAGGGAAATATCATGAGATTTCCCAGAAGTCTCAGGAGAAAGTCATGTCCACACGGAGGCCTCATTGGCTACTCAATGCCTATCTCCGGATTAATAAGCTAGACTCCACCTCCACATCTCATTCATGAAATTAACATAGGCACACGACCGCCACACAATGTACTCAAGCTAACGATGGTGCCATTTCATATTGGTGGCAGAGGTTACATGTTGGGTTGCTAACTGAAAGGCCAGCTTTTGAAACCACCCACTGTTCCTTGGGAGAAAGATGAGGTTTCCTCGTCCTGTAGACTTATCGTCTCAAAACCCACAGGGGCAGTTCTACCTTGTCTTACAGGGTCAGTAGGAGGTGGAAGCAACTAGATGGGAGAGACACACACACACACACACACACACACACACACACACACACACACAGAGGCAGAGAGATAGAGAGAAAAGCAAGCAATTGACCAAGTGTTCAAGTGTCTCCACAACGTCACCAACACCTGTTGCTTTCTCTTTGGTAATTGCCATTCTCACTCAGGTGCGATGACACCCCATTGTGACTTTGTCACATCGTACTGGGTTCTGGGTGAAGGTTTCCACAGCACATTGGGCTCCTATTTAGCCATCTCTGCACATTGGTGACCACTGGCTACATTGCTCAGAACCTGCCCAAATTCTCCTCACTTACATTCTGGACGCTTTGCTTCCTGTGATCCGGTGGCCTGGCCCTTCCCCTCTCCTCTTTGCTTTGTGCTGATCAGAAAGACCCTCAGTGGCAGCCAGGCACCAGCCCCTCCTGATGGCTGGTTTGATGAGACAGCTCCGGTGGATTCTAGATTAGCTTCTTCTCCTCTTCCACTTTTGCTTTGGCTAAGACGAGATGGACAGTTGACTGCGCCCACGTTTTTAAGGCTCCAGATGCTTCTTACCGAACTAGGAACAGTACGAGGTTTATGAACTGTACTTGTTAGGTCCATCAGATCGGTTCCGACTCACAGCGACGCTGTGCCCAGTCCGGCACCATTCTCGTAATCATTGTTTGAGCCTGTGTTTGCAGCCACTGTGTGTCCATCCATCTCGTTAGGGTTCTTCCTCTTTTTCTCTGCCCCCCTACTTTACCAAGCAAGATGTCCTTCCCCAGGGACTGCTTTCCCCTGATACTGTGGTCTCTTCAAGTATAGGAGACCAGGCAGCACCATCCTTGCTTCTTAGGAACATTCTGGCTGTTTGGAGAATAATAGAACATGAAGTGTATGAACTTTATTTTGGCCAATGGATTGAGTTGGCTCATAATAATAAGATCCTATGTTTTTAGTCCCAGAAACACAATCCTGTGAGGTCATTTGTGATATCGAAGATGTATCTGCAACTGTGCCTACTATGTGCTTTATCACATGCACAAACTTATGCATACATATCCATAAATACATGTGTATATTTACATATCTATGCACATTACTGCATGTGCATGTGCAGGTAACCACATTTTAGTTGTTGTAACATCATGCAGCATGTATCCTTGGTGATTGACTTAGTTCACTCCTAGTGTCCTTGTTCATCCGTGTGACGTGGCAAAGACTCATCATGGTTCTTCATGGCTGTGGAGGATTCTATCCATTCATCCCCAAAGGGACACTTAGTGGTTTCTGGCTTTTGCTATTGTAATTAGTGTTGCAATGAACATAGGTGTACATCTCTCTGTCTGGTGTTTGTCTTTTCTTCTTCTTCAGGCCTCTAGGGTATATCTAGGAGTCTTGATGGCACTGGGCTGTGAGCCACATGGCCAGCAGTTTGAAACCACCAGAAGCTCCTTGGGATTGCACCCCATCTGACCCCACCACACGGAGGCAAAACACTAAGGGTGCCATAGAATAGCAAGGGAGCAGAGCAAGGTAATCCCAAGGGAGTACCAAAAATAGACTAAGGGGCCAGGGCATGGCACCCCATCGGACTCAGACATGACTGGAAAGCAACAAACAGACCTTGAACTATTTACAGGTTTTGTGTGTGTGTGCGTGTGTGTTTGTCATTGTTTTGGTTTTTGTTGTTGATGCTTTGTTTTGCTCTATCTTTTTTTTGTTTGCATATTATGATCTCAGCAGGTAGAACATCGAGTGGAAAAACAACCTGGAGGAGAAAACAATGAGACTGAAGTTTCCAAGGTGACACAGGAGAGAGGAGATGGGGGAAAAGAAGAGGGTGTTAACAAACTCAGGCACAAGGGAACAAATGACCCAAAATTGGTTGGCAAGGAGGGTATAGGAGACCTGGTAGGGCTTCATCAAGGGCAATGTAACTGAGAGGAATTACTGAAATTCAAATGAAGGCTGAACATGACAGCGGGACAAGAAGAAAGTAAAAGTAAGTAGAGGAATGAACTAGGAGGCGGCAAAGGGCATCTATGGAGGTCTACATACAGGCATGTACATATGTAAATCTGGTTATATATGACGATGGGGAAATACATATTTATAGGTTTAGTATTAAGGTAGTGAATGGACATTGGGCCTCCACTCAAGTACTCCTTGAATGCAAAAACACTTTGTTCTATTAAACTGGCATTTCATGAAGATCACCTTCCTGACATGATCGCTGAATCTAAAGCGGGTGCATAAGCAAATGTGGTCACGAAAGCTGGTGGTATCCGGCTATCAAAAGATAGGGCATCTGTGTGTTAACGACTTGAAGATAAACAAACAGCCATCTAGCTGAGAAGCAACAAGAAAGCACAGCAGCCTGTTGATGAGATCAGGTATCAGGCATCAAAAAACAAAACAAAAAAATGTATCGTTGTGAATGAGGGGGAGTGCGGAGGGGAGATCCAAAGCCCTTCTGTAGGCAACTGGACATCCCCTCACAGAAGGATTGTGGGGGGGTGACCAGCCAGTCGTGGTGCAGTGTAGAAAGCATGAAACTAGTTCTTTAATGCTTTCCCCCACTCCTGCCATTATCATGATCTCAATTCTACCTTACAAATCCAGCTACCCCAAAGGATGTACACTGGTACAGGTAAGAGCTGGAAACACAGGGAATCCAGGAGAGACAAACCCTTCAGGACCAATAATGAGAGTCGCAATACCAGCAGAGTAAGGGGAAGGTGGACTAGAAAGTGGGTACCAATGACAAGGATCTACATAAACCCACTCTTTGGGGCACTGACAACAGAAAAGTGGGTGAAGGGAGACATTGGACAGTGAAAGACATGACCAAATAATAATAATTTATAAATTATCAAGGGTTTGTGAGAGGAGGGGTGGGGCGGAGAGGGAGGGGGAAAAACAAGGAGCTGATACCAATGGCTAAAGTGACCAGATGTCCCGCTTTTAAACAATTTTCCCCGTGTCCCGTGGCAAAAAAGTCCCGATTTTTGGAAAGAATGCACGACAAGCTAGGGAACGGCGGGAGAACAGGAAGGGACAATACCCCCTCTACCTCTCCCCACTCCCAACCCCCAATCAATGGTGTCCTGCTTTACCAATGTTAAAATCTGGTCACTTTACCAAGGGCTCAAGTAGAAAACAAATGTTTTGAGAATGATGATGGCAACAAATGTACAAATGTGCTTGACACAATGTATGTTTGTATGGATTGTGATAAGACTTGAATGAGCCCCCAATAAAATGATTTTAAAAAACCCAAAGACTAATTGCGGGCGTTCGGAAGCCGGCTCCAACTGCACTGCGGCTGTGCTGTATTGGGACTTAGAACACCCGGGAGGGCTCCCTGAGTGGCTGACAGCGCCCCCTGGTGGGCGCTGGAACAGCCTCGGGGGCTGCAGAAGCAGGGAAGTACACTTTATGCTGGATTGCAAACGATGATAACTGCCAGGGGGATGGGGAGAATTTTTTTTTTTCTGCAAAGGGGGCAGTAGGCCAGATGAATTAGGGAGCCTACGCTCTAGAGAATGGGTGGGGACGCCCAGCCCTCCAAGTCAGTACCAACTAACACCACACCTGTTTCCGCCAGCACAGGAAGGGTGCTAATTCAATGCATGGCCAGTAAGGCTGGAAATGGTGTTAAAAGTACCCAAATGGCCCGTGGCTTTAAAAAGGTTCTCCACTCCTGTGCAGGAAACTCTGGTCTCTACCTTTAACCTGGGCTACGAGGATGATGGGTTACACTGGGGCTCACCGCCCAGCACATGGCCACTCCCACCACAGGCCCGCACACCCTTCATCAGGGCCAGCGTCTCATGTGTCTTTAAAACATAGCCTTTTATTTCCTCTCAGCACACAAAATAAGTTACCCATAGAGCGACTCTGATTTACAGCTTTCTTACAAATATATTCAAAACTTAAAAATAAATACCACTGACTTTGCAGGTTTAGCTTTTCCAGAGATAGTACGCCTGCTTGGCACAAAATGTTCTATTAACACGGACTAACCCTGTTGCTTTGCTTCTCACACGCCTTCCTTCGTGCCTCTGGCTATGGTGAGCACTCGTTCGTTTAGAAGAACCAGTATCAGATTAATCCCAAGGAGATGGAGATTCGAGGTGTCTCAAATGTTCAACTTTTCCAAGATGTTACACCATTCCACTAGCCCCCACTCCTCCCTTAAATTTATTCTCTTACATCCCTTGGTTCTAAAATTCACTGCGGCGTCTCGCAGAAACTCATGAAACTTCACACTGCTGCCTCCCCTGGTTGGGGGCGCTGTTAAAATCTCCAATCCGCAGGTCAGGCTGAGGCGGGCCAAAGGCAGGGTTCAGAGCTGGAAGACAAAGAGGTGCAGGAGTCAGAGGAGGTCTTTCTGCTTCCACCACCGCAGCCAGGAAGGCGAGGGCACACAGAAAGGCAGGCTGAGATGGAGGGGTGGCTTTTAAAAATTTTTTTTGGTGTTCCATACAGATTTATTACTATGTTTGGCATGGTGAGATTCTGTTACAGGCAGGCCACAGCCCGGGCCTAGCTCCCCACAGACACTGACTCCCCCACCCCCTCAAGGCACAGAGTGGTGGCTGGTGTCACATCATGACTTGAGCCTCGATTCACTGTTTGGGCTGACGGGGAGAGCCAGCTTTCCTGCACCAGCAGGAGGTCACTCCCCCAGGGCCTCCCCTCTCCCCTGCATGCTCTCCAGGGGACCCCTGTGGTGGCATGCGCCCACCGGTGGGCCTGCGAGGTCTGATGACACCTGGAGTCATC
>PVJH01047234.1:0-11545 GCA_004026705.1 Nesogale talazaci
TCCACTCCACTCTCTTCTTCATTCATAATGATATGATTTTTTTGTTCTTTGATGCCTGATAACTGATCCCATTGACATCTCATAATCACAGAGGTTGGTGTGCCTCTTCCATATGACTTTGTTCCTTCTCAACTAGGTGGCCACTTGTTTGCCCTGAAGTCTTTAGGACTCCAGATGCTATCTATATCTTTTGATAGCTGGGCATCATCAGTTTTCTTCAATACATTTGCTTATGCACCCACTTTGTCTTCAGCAAACATGTCAGGAAGGTGCGCATCATGGAATGCCAGTTTAATAGAACAAAGTGTTCTTGCATTGAGGGAGTACTTGAGTGGAGGCCCAACGCCCATCTGCTATCTTAATATATGCACCTAGAAATATATGCACATCGATGTATTTCCCCATCGTCATATATAATATATTTATATATGTACATGCCTATATTTAGACCTCCTAGTTCTTTCCTTTATTTCCTTATACTTTCCTTTTGTCCCACTATCATTTGGGTTTCATCATCCCTCTCGGTTACATTGCCCTTGATTAAACCCTATCAGACCTCTTACACCCTCGTCGCCACTGATTTTGGATCACCTAGAGTGCCCTTGTTTCTGGGTTTGCTAGCACCACTTCCTTTCCCCCACCTCCCCTTCTCCCCTGACCCCCTGGAACCATGGATCCCATTACTTTCTTCTCCAGATTGTTTATCCTGCCTGTCTTATCTAGAGAGACCTGCAGAGATAGTATGCACAAAAACAAGACTGAGCAAAGCAAAAGAACTACAACAACAACAAAAACCTATGGCAAAAGAGAGAGAAAAGCCTGTGAATAGTTTAAGATGTGTTTGTTGAGCTTTAGGAGTGTTTTCCAGTCAAGTCTGATGGGGTTCCCTGTAAGGCTATGGGTCAGTGAGGGGTGTCGTGTCTCATAGTGGGGCTGGCCCAACGGTCCTCTCTGTGCATTGGCTGCTCTAAGCAAGGATATCGTGTTCAAGACTTGGTGGGTCAAGAGGTGCTCCCCTCTCTCTACCTCTTCCTCTCCTTCAGCTGCATCTCTGTGTTCTGATCAGATATGTCCCTTTCCCTAAGTTGTAGTTTTAGTGTTGTCTCTGGGGGAAGGGGCGGCTGTCCGCGTAGTTGAGATTGGAGCTGATCCCTCAGACTTCTCTACTGGTTCCCGGCTTCGTGCCGGTATGTTGCATTCACATCTCGGAGCAGGTTGAAGTCTGGTCCCTTTTTCCCTGTGGAGATATCAACAATACCCTTCCTTTAGGTAGATTAGAGACCTGTTCTCCTGCTACCCATTTCTTTCTCTTTTTTCCCCCCCTCCCCACTCTTTAGTTAGCTACCATGTGTGCCCCTGTGTTTGTCCTGGCCCTGTCATACTACCTGAACCTCACCCCAGAAATGTATGTATTTATACAGTAGCTTTTTCCCTATGCCCCCTTTGCAATTTTTTAAGCTTACCACAGCAGACTCATGTTGTACTTGTCCTTTTGTGCTTGGCTGCTTACTTCACTTAACATAATTTCCTCCAGTTCTCCTCATGCGGCAATGTGCTTCATGCATTCATCACAGCTTTTTAGTAAAGCGTAGTACTCCATTGTATGTATGTACTACAATTTTTAAACCCATTTGTCTGTTGATAGAAATTTGGGTTGTTTTCAACTCTTTGCAATCGTAAACTGTGCCAGGATGAACATTAGAACACGTATGTCTGGCCATGGCTTGTTTCTTGCCTCTTTCTGAGTATATGCCCAGTAGGGGGATTGCAGGGTCGTATGATAGCTCATCTTCTGTTTTAGATATAACCAAGTTGATTTCCATATTGGCTGTACATACCTACAGGTCCACCTGCAGTGAGAGTTCCTATCTCACCACAGCCCTTCCAACATTTGTTGCTTTCTGATTTTTTTAATTGGGCTATCTTTGAGAGTGTTAGGTGGTTTCTCATTGCTGTTTTAATTTGGCTTATGGCTAATGATCTTTAATCTTATGGCTAGTGATCAAGAACATTTTCTTAAATGTTTTTTGGCCATTAGGATTTCTGCCCTTGTGAAACTTCTGTGCAGGTCCTTTGCCAACCTCATCAGTGGGCAGTTAGTTTTGCTCTTTTGGAAGCTAGCAGGGTATTGTAGATTTTAGTAGACAGGCCTTTATCTGATTTGTCATTGCTAACAATGTTTTCCCAATCTGTGGGCTCTTATTATTCTCTCGGTGAATTCTTTCAATGTGTACAGGTGCTTTATCCTAAGTATATCCCACTTGTCAATTTGTGCTTCCTCTGTGGTTGTGTCCTTCCCTATTTCTGATAGCCTATATAATCCCTGTGCCAAAGTTCTCAGGTTGGTCCCAATTCCCTCAATGATGGCCCTAATAGTTTGGGGTTTTACCTCAAGGTCAGTGATCCACCTTGATTTTATTCTTGTGCATGGAGTGAGATAATGGTCTTGCTTAATTTTTCTCCAGGTAGATATCCATTTTTTCCAGCACCACTTGTTGAAGATAACATCTGCTTCTTATTTGATATTTTTGGGCCCCTTATCAAAGATCAGTTGTTTGTATGCTAATGATTTTATTTCTGGGTTTTCAGTTCTTTTCCATTGGTCTGAGTAACTGGCATTACTCAGTAAATGCCTTGCAATTTTGACCACTGTGGCTGTATAATATGTGGTAAAGACAGGTAAAGCAAGTTCTCCCACTGCGTCATCATTCTTCTCAAGGAGTTCTCTGCTGATTCTGGGCTTCTTCCCTCGCCATATCAAGTTGATAATCAGTTTTTTTCATTTCTTTTAAGAAAGATGAGGGTACTTGTATTGGGATTACATTAAATTTGTAGAGTACCTTGGGCAGAACTGACATCTTTACTATATTGAATCTTCCAATACACAAGCATGGGATATACTTCCACTTGCTGAGGTCACTCTTGGTTTCTTGTAATAGCATTCTTTAGTTTTCCTCACATAAATCTTCTGGGTTTTTTTTAATCTTTTCTTTCAATGATTTTATTGGGGGCTCCTACAGCTCTTACCACATTCAATATATAATTTGTATCAAGCACATTTGTACACATGTTGCCATATTTATTTCCAAATACTTTCTACTTGAGCCCTTGGTATAAGCTCCTCTTTCCCCAAATCTTTTGTTCTTTTAGTCAGGTATATCCCTAGACATTTGAATTTGTGCTTGGCTATTGTGAAAGGTACCACCACCCTTTTGATCTCTTCTGTGGTGTTATCTGATGTGTGTAGCTGTCTAATAGAATTCTGCTGTGGAGCTCGTATCCTGCCACTCTGCCTTATTCCTCTATTGCTTTCAGTACTCCCCTTGTGGAGCTTTTGGGGTTTCCATATATAAAATCATATCATCTGCAACTAACAATAGTTTCACCTCTCATTCCACAGGCAAACACCTTTGATGTCTTTTCTTTGGGCCCAGGTTTCTCCATTGTCTCTTTCCACCTAGGCAGCCTAGTTGAGTCTTGTGTATTATAACCAATGATGTCCACAGACTTAGTCACCATTTATGTCATTGAAGCAAGGGAGTATTTGAAATGAATATGTTATTGGTCTTGCACAATGCCTGTGATCAATGGAATTGTTTCTGCTATCAAGGCCATCTTTTCCAGCATTGAGCTTTTGGTTTCCAATTTTTATATGCGAATCACCCGTGGTGATCAATGTGCCTTGATCACATGTCTCCATCAATTTCAGACTGAACAGGTTGATTAACAAGAAAAGCACAACTTCAGTTTCCTCATCTTTGGCCGTAGTGGTTGGTGCTTAAAATTGAATACTAACTGAGCAACCTGTCTTCCATGTAAGTACATGGATAGTATCTTATCACTGACACCACTGTACTTCTAAGAATATTCTTTTTGACGACGGTGGTAAAGCCATTTTTTCTCAATTTGCCATCTCTAGTCTAGTAGCCAGATGGTGGACAGACTTAAAATGATCAAGAGTCATGAATTTCAACTCGCTGCTTTCTGGTATATTGACCTTTATGTGTTCGATTTTGGTCTTGATGACTTCTCATTCCCTAGACTTGTACCTTATGCACTCCACATTCTGATCACTAATGGATGGTTGCTGCTGTTCTTCTCATTCTGGCTTTTGCCACAGCTGAAAGCCGTACACCATCCACGTCCTAATGATCCATTTTTGTAGAAAACTGTTCTCTAGTCATAGTTTGAGTTCCTTCCAGCCTAAGGGGCTCAAAGCTCAGCACAATCTCTGACAATGTACCGCGGGTGTTCAGAAGGTTTGCACTGGCCAGTCTCTGCTCTCAGCAGTGATATGCAGTGCAAAGACAATGCTTTTATGCTTGAAAAATCTGAGGTAAAAATGAGAGAACGTTAGAATTTGTTCAATCATGGTGATAGGCACTTCAGGATTAGGCATGCCAGTCACAGCCCTTCTCCATACAATTGAAGTGTGTCCCCTAGAAATTGTGTGGCGAAGAAACTAATGGAAGTCAGAAGAGAGAGATCAATAAAGTCATAGGACACAGCTATCTTGTTGATGGCTTTTCATTAATTAGTGTCATCACAGAAATTCAAAGTCAGCTTCTAATGTAAACGAGTGATAGCTCTCTTCCCCTTTCACGCATCTGTGAGCGGCCACGAAAGGGGGAAATAAATGCCACCAGCATGGGAGTGAGCAGAAGGTGCCTGCTGCGACCTGAGACTCAGCCTGATGGCTGCTGACATTCAGCTGCGTGTCCAGGGGCTTTGCTCAGCTGTATCACTGGTCTTCTCAAGCCCGGTGTTGGCTCAGGAAAGCCCATTTACTGCCTCCTTCCAAAAAGGTTTGCAATTTCTTCTAGAGCTTCTCGGGAACCCCATGAGGATGGAGCTGGACCTTACTAGATTGGAATCTTTTTGTTTTGTTTTGCTATTTTAAGACTCATTCCCTTCCTGTATTTCCCACAGAGAGGAACCCTGGTGGCATAGCGGTTAGGCATGGGGCTGTGATCTGCAAGGTCAGTTGTTTCAAATCACTAGCCACTCCGCGGGAGAAGGGCGGGGCTTCCTACTCCTATAAACGGGGTTAGAATCTCGGACAATCCCAAGGGCCATTCCCCCCTGTCCTACAGGGTCGCTGTGGATTGCCATTGTCTCGATGGTGGTGAGTTTGGTTTGGGTTTTATTTCCCGCCGTTGTATATTCCTCAGTCGTTCTTCCTTAGGCTGGACCCTACACTCCCACCGCCAATTAAAAAAAAAAAAAAAGATCCTGCCTTCTTAAATCCTAGAGCTACACCCACAAGACTCCCGCCCAGTATCTTGGAATATGAATCCCATTCAGGTATTCAGATCATCAAATCCTAGGGCTGGAGCATCCTTACGGAAGATGTTAGGCAGTTCCGCGGGGGAAACGGTGCCAAAATCATCCAGAGTATGTCGTTGCTTATCCTGTCCTACAAGATATCATCAGCGATGCCCTCTCTTCCCTGGCGGCTTATACCAGTGTTTATTCCTATATTTCTGATCAGTGGCCAGGCCTTGGACCCCTCCTGCCTTCAACAATTTCATTAACAAATATGTGGTAACATGTACTATTTTCCAGGTGCCCGGGGAGCTTGGGAATACCAGCAGAACAAGGTGGTCTAGCCCCTCGTCTCTAGGAACTTGCGCAGTGGGTGTTGGTGTTGCTAGGGGGCCGTCAATTTGGTTTCGATTCATAACGATGCTCTGTGAAACAGACTGATAGACTTCCTGGTCCTGCACTTTCCCGCAACTGGTCTTATGTTTGAGCAGCCACTCTGTCAGCCCATTCTGTTGAGGGGCTTCCTCTTTGTCACTGCTCCCGTACTTTATCATGTATGATGTCCTTTTCCAGGCTTTGGTCTCGCCTGTTCATATGCGATGAAGTCCCCATCCTTGCCTTTATGTAATTCTTTCTGGTGGTATTTTTTCCAAGACAGGTTTGCTTGTTCTTTTGGCAGTCTGTGGTACTAAGTCCAACTTTCACATGCATATGAGGTGATGGAAAATACTATGGCTTCGTTCAGGCACATGTAGTCATCAAAATAACATGTATATTTTTCAACATGTAAAGATTGAGTGGTTGATACCAATAAACAGGCAACTCCATTACAGGACGACTAGTGATTGTGATAGGAGAGATGAAGTCTGCCAGGAGCACACATGGATGGTATAGTGATCAAAAGCATGCAATTCCTAGCCCGTGCACCTCATGCTCAGCCACTACCAGTAGAGGTCTGTGTATTGCCAGGAGGAGGAGGAGGAAGAGGAGGAGGACCAGGTTCCAGTTGAGTTTTCAGACTAAGACAAAGAAGGAAAAAAAAGATCTACACCAAAAAATTAATCAGTGCAAATCTTATGGATCACAGTGGCTTGATCCTCAACCGATGACAGGGATGCCATTGGAAACCCACAACACATGTTCTATTCTATCTGGTCACTATGAATGGGCCCGATGACAGTGAGTTGGGGCCAGGGGTGTTGTTTGCTTGGTTCATCTGGCCCAAGTGACCCTTCTTAGGCTTCACCAAGACCACCAATTCTTGACTCCGTATTTCTCCCACCCATCGACCCTTTTATAGCTTCCGTTCCCTTCACGTCTCGTTGTTTTCTGTGACTCCGTCTTTGAATAACACTGTGGCTGATATTCTAATGTTCTCTGTCTCGTGATCACATGCGACTGGCGGAACTCAGATAGAAATGAAAACTACCGATGTCCTGTTGTCTGTACCTGCTGATGCGCGAAAACCATCCTGCCGGGACGCGGGTGCAACCCAGAACTTCCACGCTTGTCAGACTCAAAGGAGCCCAGGAGCAGGCATTGCAGACCAGACTTCACTGGTAACTTACACTTTTCTCATCCTGTACTTCAGATACCATTTCCTTTATCATCCTGGGAATCTTACACTAGTGTTTATCCTTCCTGTAGAGCCGTGAATCTCAACCTGTGGGTTGCAACCCCTTTGGGGACCGAATGACCCTTCCACTAGGGTCGCCCAATGCATAGCAGTAGCAAAATTACAGTTATGAAGTAGGAGATGTTATGGTTGGGGGGTCACCACAACATGAGGAACTGTATTAAAAGGTCGTGGTTCTCTTAGGAAGGCTGAGAAACCACAGCTGTAGAGCTCTGATGAGTCAGAATAGACTCAATGGTATACCAAAACTTGTCCATTCATCTCTCTTTTTGGAAAGGATATTTCCATTAGATAATTTTTCAGTTAAGTTTAATTTCATTAAAGTCATATTCACACAGGTTTTTAAAATTCGATTAATATCAAAAAAACCTTATTGAAAAACAACAGCTCTCTCCCCACTCACTTTCCAGGCCAAAATCCTATCCTAGAGGCAACTACAGGCATTTGAGTAGTTCATTCCAGTTTTCTTTAAACCATTTTATTGGGAGCTAATATGATATCATGCCAGTCCATAGTTCAATAACATCAGTTGTTTTGTACAATTGCTACAACCTACAGTTCCAAAGCATTTTCTTCCTTCTTGAACTCCTTAATGTCAGATCCACTTACCCCCACCTCCCTACCCACTGTGTCTTCCAGGAACCCTTGTACTGCTTGATGCCTCTAGAGGTTCATCCTCCTGGATTTCATTTACCGAAAAACATAACAAAAATTCAAGAGGGCTACCTTCAGTGATAAAATACATCAGAGATAAACCCCACTTGAAAGCACACATACACACACACACACACACACACACCCAGTATTGAAAACCAGGTCAGGCCCAAATTGTATCAGAGGGGGGATCAAATGACAAGGTTTTAACCGTTCAAGTCGAGTTTACCATTATGATGTGCTACCACCATCTCTTCAATACTTTCTGTTTGGCAATCAGTTCATTCCCATCCCTTAATTATGTATAGAGGGAAATCACCGGAGGCTTACTTCCTATGTAGATCTCAAAATAGTTTCTGGGGCTCCCACGGTCATCCACAGCCTTCTGCAAATCAGAATCTCACCATTTAGGTTCTGATATTATTTTCTCTTTCTTCTTTGAATCATGTACTTTACAATTCTTGGGTCACAGATGTTGGTGTGCTTCTCCCATGTGGACTACTTAGTTGCCATTTCATTTAAATACCTTGTTTGGCTACAAACCTTTAAGACCCTAGACACTAATCTGTTTGTTAGCTGGGCACCATCTCATTTCTTCATCACACTTTTCATATAATACTGGCATTATAAAAGCCATTGCAAATTTTGTTATTGAATTGAGTTGTAAATTAGGGTTTTTCCCATTTCACATATTTTTATGAGTTAATCATGGCTTTCTTTTCACTGTTGCTTGAGTTTTCTTGATATTTTTAGCCATTTTCTTTCCAGATGCTCTATCAGATGTCAAATATTATCACTAAATTCTTCTCAAACACATTGTTGCTCTCAAGCACTCCAACACATGTAATAACCATTAAATTCTGTTCCTCTCCCTGGAGAATTCCTTTTCATAGCCCTCCATTCTCTTGCTCCATCTGGACTTCCTGCTTTCTGGCCGGGTGCCCAGGTAGTTCCCTTGCTGGTCTCTGGTGTTGAATATCCTTTTCTATATTCCACACCTTCCTGCGCCTTGGTTTACATTCTCAATCTGATGAAGCACATCCTGAAGTTACTTTCCAAGAATAGAGGCAGGTGATGTTTATCCTTGTCTTTCTTTTTTTTTTGTCTCTCTGTGCTAAAAATGTTTTCAAACCATCATCATGCTTAAATTAACAAATTGCAATAAAATTTTAGATTGGAAACAGTTTTTCCTCTGTAGGTCTGAAGCGTTAACATTTATCATCATTTGGGGTCATGAGATATGTAGTAACAAATAGACTGCAAAATATATAAATGCTCAAACAATCAAAATGCAATTCTGTTTCATGTAACTATCTGAAGCAGGTATTCCTGGTCCGTGGTTGACTCCCCTTACCCAGGGTGACTCAAAGGCAAGATTCATTTTGTGGCTCTCTCACCTTCTAAGGCTTTTTATTATCTCTATCCAGGTTGTTTGTGTTAAGTGGCATCGAGTTGCTTCCAACTCCTAGCCTCCCAACGTAGAACAGAGCAAAACCCTGCTGCTGGGTCACCCTCCCCACTCCTCTGATGTTTGAGTCCATCTGTGTTAGTCCGGGTAGATTAGAGAAGCAAATTCATAGACACACATATGGCTACACGGGAAAGGTTTATTTACAAGAGAAATGGAACATTGCGAAAGCACCCCAACCCAGTCCAGTTAAAAGTCCTAAGTCTGATATTAGCCCATATGCCTGATACCAGTCTATTAAGTCTCCTTCTGACTCACAAAGCATGTGCAGTTGAAGCATCCCAGTGCTGGCAGGGGTCTCCCCATGGCTCCTCACTTCCAGGACTCAGGGTCCATCAACAGCATCCAGTGGTGGTAGAAGCAACTCAGCACTGGCAGGGCTCTCCACATGGCTTCTCCAGCTTCAGAGGTCTGGTTCCATCAGGGTAAGGCCGTGTGGCTCCTCCTCTGGTTCCTCCAGTTCCTCGGATGCTGCCATCTTGTCTTGTCAGTAGTTCGTCATTTCGGAGACTGACTCCCAGAGACTGAGAGTCAAGTCTCCTTTCTCCAATTGGGAAATACCACAAGACTTCCCAGAATTCTCAGGAGAAAGCCAAGCTCCCACAGAGGCCTCATCAGCTACTCATTGGCTATGTCCAGATTAACAGGCTAGAATCCACCCCTACATCCCATTCATGAAATTGACATCATAAATACATGACTGCCAGACCATTGATGTAGCCACTGTGTCAATCCATCTTGTCAAAGATCCTCCTCTTTTTTGTTGGCCAGCTATTGTAGCAAACATGACACTCTTCTTGAAGGTCTGGTCTCACCTGACAACATGTCCAAAGTTTGTGAGATGAAACCCCACCCTCCATGCCTTCAAGGAGTAGTCTAGCTCTACTTCTTCCAAGACAGATTTGTTGGTTTTCTAACAGTCCATGGCATTTTCAATATCCTTCATCAGCACCATTTTTCAAATGCATCAATTCTTTCAGTCTTCTTAGTCAAGGCCCAACTCTCACTTGTGTAGGAGGCAATTGAAAAGGCGACTGCAGTCCACTGGGACAGAGGTTCAATTCCAGCAGTGGGGCTGGGCCTCCTGTTCCCACCACCGGAGAGCAGTGATGCCCTCCCCCCAAAAAAAATACCAAGGCTTGCATATGGCAAACTTTAGTCTTCAACGTAACTATCTTTGCTATTACTCTTTGTAAAACCTCAATCTTTTGAATGAAATCAATCATTTTCTACTGATCTCTGCCTCTCCATCTACCTCTGATTCCTACATCACATATCCCTCCATATACTGTTTAGATTTTTGTTAAATCCTTTCGCTTTCTGCTGCTTCAGGAGCCCTGGTGGTATTGTTGTTACAAATTAGGCCGCTCACCTCAAGACCCACAGGTGGAAACCACCAGCTGCTCCTGGGGAATAAGATACAACTTTCTACTCCTCTAAAGAGTTACAGTTTAGGAAGTTTACAGGGACAGTTCTACCTTTTCTTAGAGCAGAGGTTCTCAACCTGTGGATCACAACCCCTTCTGCAGAGGGGGTTGAAGGTTGAACAACCCTTCCACACAAGTTGTCTGATTCATGACAGTAGCAAAATTACAGTCTTGAGGTAGCAATGAAAAGAACTTTATGGTTGAGGGAAGGGTTCACCACAACATGAGGAGCTGTATGAAAGGGTGTACTAAACTGCATTAGGAAGGTTGAGAACCACTGTCCTAGAAGGTCGCTGTCAGTCAGCATCAACTCAATGGCAGTGAGTTTGTTTTGGACTTTTTCTTTCTTTCTTTTTAACCTCTCCTCCCTGGCATTTTCCAAAAGCTTCATCTGGAACATTGCAGAACATTTCTCTTGGAACAGATCAACTGTGACTGGCTTGGCAGCTTGACCCCTGCCCCCAATCATTGCTCTGATCTTCTAGAGGTCAGATCACACACACACCCCGACATCCCATTCTTCCTGTTTTGGGCTCTTTCTGCTGTCTCACATCCCTTTGAGTCTGGCATGCTACGACTGTCATTATTACTATTATGCTGTATTAGTTATCATGAAATCTAGGAGTGAAGCTGAGATAAGCCAGACGCGTCCGACTTGCAATCTCAGTAAGCGGCTGATCACCCAGAATCTCTGGTTCTTTCTCAAAGAGATGGAGGTAATAATGCCTGGCCCAGGGAGGTTTTATATGGAGAAACTGAAACGATGCTTGTGAAGCACAATGATGGGTGATTTACGCATGATGTATCAATGTTCACGCCTTCACATTCTACCTCATTTCTCCCTAACTCTTGGGTCATATTTTAGGATGACATCTTTTCCAAAATTTTTTAGTTTGACATAATAATAAGCTTAGAGAAATATGACAATTAGCACTTAACCACTGCTATTGAGTCCATTCTAACTCACAGTGGCCTTACAGGGCAGGGGAGCCCTGCCCTCGTGAATTTCCAAGACAGTAACTCTTACGGGGATAGAAAACCTCCTCTTTCTCCCACAGAGTGGCTGGTGGTTTCAAACAACTGACCTTGTGGTTA
>PVJH01047235.1:0-11415 GCA_004026705.1 Nesogale talazaci
GGATGTTACCAAGCATCCTACAAAGCATACGGCAGCCCCCACAACAAAGAATTATCCAGCATAAAATAATAGTAGTGCCCTGTCTTCAATACTGTACTCAGGACTCTGGCTCTTTGCAATGATAGTAATATGGCTGTTCCAAAGTTTTTGATTCACAAAATCCCCCTTTTCACTCATCTGGCGATGGAAATGGAGCACCATCATGAGTGGTCCCGGTTCTTCAAATTCCCTTTCCCCCCTGAGGTAAGTGAGCTCCGGCTCCTCACAAACTAATAACAATATAACAGAAGTGATTCCCCCAAAAGAAATGGCATTGAGAAAGTTTTGTTCTTGTCCTGTGGCTCCTGCTCTAGTACATTCTATCTATGGTGGTTAAATTTCATGTCAACTTGAATTTGTATGAAAAGTGTAGGTGTGGAGTCTAACCTATCCACCAGGCCCTCGCCTGTTGATGTCTTTCTGAGGGTGTGACCTTTTTATAAGAAAGAAACTTGGAACCGCTCTTGCCTTCCTGCTGGCTGGGACTTTGCAAGTCTCCAGGGGCAGCCCCATGAAGGTCACTGAACCTGAGAAATGTCAGTGCCCTGCCAAGTTCCCACAGACCATGGATCCATGCCACTCTGCACCCACCACCAGCCTGTGCAATTCCTGTTTCCCACTCCATCTTTCAACATCATAATTCTGCAGCTACTTGACTCTGAAGAGGGCCCGAGCTAGCATTGGACAGTACTTGCGTTGGACTGGGTTGAGATGATTTCTTGAAATAAGATTACTTTCTAAAATAAAGTTCTTTCTCATATATATATACATATATATATATATGAGGGTCACTGATTTTTGTTTCTCTAATATATTGTCTACACAAATGGCAGAACTCAGGATTATTCTGAAGGAGTTTTATTAACCTTGTATGCACTGTCTTCCATGAGCCTCCAGCTTCACTTTTACTCGTCCGTTAATCTAACTTCTAAGCAAGATGCTTTCCAGAGGGCCTCAATGTATAGACTCTGCTCGCTCTGGTTAACATGATCCCACTGGTCAATGCAGACTTCATAACAAAAGAAAGAAAAGAAAACCACTATCTGGGCACAGGGGAATGAGGGCAGATGGTACTGCTAGAAGTATGTGGTTCAGTCTACAAACAACACAAAGATTAGACCATTCAATCGTTTCAGCAGACTGGGAAAACAAAAATGACCCCAAATGTCCCAGTGCAGAGCTGGTTGTATCTTTACTTTAACTTTTCAAATCTCCTTTACCTAACATTGTTTCTTGGCCAGTGGACACAATCTACTTTGTTAAGCACTAGTCATGCACTTGGTCTTAAAAGTCCCTCATATTTTCGACGCTCTGGTATGAATAGTGAAATAGGCCTGTGATGGAGGATGTGTAAGGTTTCTGAGCACATACTGAGGTCCAATATAGGAATCACCTATAAATATACTAGTAGAAACATGAAGCAGATTTAACACTAACGTGAACAACATAAAAGAGCACGGTGAATAAAATCCTTTTTAAAAGGATCCCTCACAAATATATTGTGTTTGAATCCAAGCTCCACAAGTTGGCCATCACTAGTCTGGGTTTCCTGATTCCTTCAAAAATGGATCAAAATATTTTCTCTCTCTCCTTCCTCCCTTTGTTTTCAAAACTGCTGTCAAGGCCTCATCTGCCTCTCCATCCAGCCTGCTCTTTGCTCCTTACCCTTGAAAATCTTCTAGGGTAAGATTTGAAATCTTCAAATCCCATAACACAGAGCCCATCAAATGGTCTAAATTATTAGTTATTTAAACCGATGGGCAGGGGGTGGGGTGAGAAGCCTTTAAAACCTATGCATTGCATGCACTTAAAAGCCATGAGAGTGCGGTGGCTATGTACTGGAATGCTAGCACCGGGGCATGGTTAGCTCAAACCAAGCCAGTGTCTGAGGGCGAGCAGAGCCAGCAATCAGCTCCCATGCATTCATCTCTGTCCGGTAGGGTTGGGATCCAAGAGGTGGCACACAGGAGCAGCAGCGGCAGCATAGAGTCTAGGTAACCACAGGGTTGACATAGGTAAAAACAAAGGAAACCACTAACAGCCGATGCGATCTGAAGGTAGCCAAACTGCAGATACCGCTAGAAGTGCAGGTAGATTGGAACCGCCCATCTTTTAGTCCAGTGCAAACCTCTGAGCCACCTCCAAGGCCCTCAGGACCCCTTTCTACACTTCTACTTTATTTAGTTCTTCATTTTAACTTTCTTTTTCTCTGCTCCACATGTTTCTCATGACCCCTGGGTCCCGAAGGGCAGGCATGTACACTGTACACAGTTGTCAGAGTCGGCGTAGATAAGAGTAGGGGCCTCTGGTCCTTCAGCACAAACGGCTCAGTAAACAGTGCTCTTTGACTAACGTTCCGAAGTTAACGGCAGCAGGAGCAACAATGGGTGACAACACGAGAAAGTTTGATATGTGAAATGCACATCATGATCACAGTTGTGGTGGAGAACGTGTGCTAAAGTGAGAATAATGGAATCTTAATCACACAGGCAGCCTCATTAGAGTCTCGGGTGTTTAATCGTGGGTGAGAAGCAGTGAGTGCCAGAAACGGGGTGTGAAAATTAGTGTGGCTTCAGATTAGAAAAAGTGAGAATGCTCTCGGTGCTCCTGTGAACATATATATGTTAAAAACAAAATCCCCTCACTTGCATACACACCAACCTTCCCAACAAAGCAATCTGGTACTCCAAGTCAGCCACTGGCAATGCTTAACTCGGCGCCTGTTTAATTACCTTGAACATTGAGTAGCTTAAGTAAGACAATGTATTAGCTGTATTAGACATTAGCGCTTTCTTTTGCTCCCAAACAGGCTTTATAAAAGTACGTGTGTGTGTGTGTGTGTGTTCACAAGCGCACTCACAATGACCTGCCAAAATTATGATGTAGAGGAGAGGAAAGCTAAGAGAAGAGGTTACCATAGCAACAAAAATCACCAACACACACACACACACACACACACGGAAGATTTCTGGGTGATTTGTCTCCTCTCTCAGGTCCTTGACAGAATGGCTTGTCCAACTTATTCCTCAGCTGTCCCCGGGGGTCAGATGGCTTGTCGTCACCTGAGTGACTTTATAAATGGCTCAGAAGATCAACCAGCACTGCCCACTAGTCATAAGCTAGCAGAAAGGACGTGCCTTTCAATTTTGTTCATGACTGATTTCCCCGTTACATAAGATAATACCTGGCCTGTCGCTTCTGCTCTGGGAATGGAATGGATGAACAACATGGAACTCAGGTTGCTGCTACACTGGATGTTGCTTCCAACCCACACGCCCTTATACATAACAGACTGAGGCACTGCAGGGCCTGCGCCGTCCTGACCTTGTGCCTGTGCGTGAGCCCTCTCTGTGAGTGGCCCCTGCGTCAATGCATCTCGCTGATGGCCTTCCCTTTCGTCCCTGGCCCTCGACTTTACCGGGCACGGCAGGGGCGCTTCGCCCTGGGTTGGTTTCAGAACACTGTTGCTACTCATGGTCCCGCTGAGCACCACCACCGTTCAAATCTCCAGGCCCTGCTTTAAAATTGTACAGGTCGGGATTTGGATCAAAAGGATTCCATTTTTCCACCTGCTCACGAGGTGCACCAACTCCAAAGCAGACTCTTAGGCCACGTCATTGGATGCTCTGTGGCCTTCAGCTGTCGTTTCATCAGGCTTCTCTGAGGCACGGCAGCACCGGGACCAGAACGCTGGGAATGAGTCCCGGCTCCTCAGACAGGCCACTCCGGCTCTGTGTGGCCCCGTTTCTCCCCCTGAAAACACTAGGGAGAACGGCAGGACGTCCCTTTGAGGTGGGCTGATATAATCGCGCACACGCTCCAGATAAAAAGATGAAGACGCTTCCTCAGAGAGCCCCACCAAACGCCGCTTCCCACCAAGGCAGCAGCAGGGTAATCTTGAGCTAGCCTTCCGGGAACGCCCCGCGGAGGCCGGCTGCCTAGATGGCAATGGGTTGCGTGGGGTCGAGCGTGGTGGGGGCTGGGGTGGCAACATAATTGAGAAGCAGAGGCCAGAAGGTAGACATGCGTTGGCGCTCTCTGAATGTCTGGCACGTCAGAGAAAAAGAGAAAGGCAGGGGACCTCAGTGAGACCCAGCCCCAGTGACCAACACCAAACCAGCGGCCATCGTGTCAATTCTGACTCACGGTGAACCTTTGTGCTACACAAACAAACAAAATACAGGGGGGCTCTGGTGGTGCAGAGGGTTGAGTGCTGGGTCAAACGTCGGTGGGTCAAACGCATCAGCTGCTCCAAAGAAGAAAGAAAAGGCAGTCCGCTGGTCCTGCCAAGATGGACAATCTCCTCGAAAGTCCTCGGGGAAGCTCCGCCTGGTGAGTGAGATCGCTGGGAGTTGAGATGGCCTGGAGAACTCTACACCATCAACCGCTGCCTAGATCGCAGCATGAGTCGCAGTTCATTCTGCCTAACTCAGAAGTTGTAAGAGCATGGTCGGAGCCAGCCATCTGGAGGTCAGGGTTCCAGGGTGCCCCGAGCTCGCTGCTCCAACATGCAAAGTCTGTGAATAAAAGCAACACGTGGCGGTTCGGCCCCTCAGAACATGTAGCTCCGAGCCATTTCTTTAGTGACAGAAATAATGCATGTTTGAAGAAAGGAGAAACGGCCCGCTAAAGGGTTAATGTGGTCGTTGCTTCTCAAATATTTTATAATGCCAGTTTAGCTGGGGAAAAGGTGATTGATATGAATATATTCTTGGCACACACCACAAAAGTAGAGAAATATAAAATTATGCAAAGACTGGTTGAGATTAAATGAATTACTGCTGCATACGAATCAGTCTTTTTAAAAGAAGCTATACAGTATAGAAAAGACATAGTCTTGTAGTTGATTGGATTTACACTGCCATCCTATTTAAACTATGCCACCTGGAGAATAAGATAATTCAATGCTTTTGATATAAAACACCTTGGCTTAATATTTCACGACGAGAAACCTTGCTTTTGAATTACATTATGCCAAAATGGGTGTCTGGGAGAGCAGAATATTCAATGAGTGGGATGCTAACCATTCAATTTGGTAAAGACCTTGAGTTGCTGACAGCGGATACCTATTGCAACATGCACTTTCCTCCACTTGAGAAAAGGGTTTAGACACTTGCCCAATCCTGTGAGGACCATCCCACCAGGCTGGCACATTTTCTCAGGGCATCATATTTCCACAGACTTCATCCAATGCCACCCTCCTTGGTTTGCAAATGATGTATTGCCAAAATGGTCAGAGACAATTTCCTATCCCTACAGATCTGAGAAGGGAAACAAAATGCTGTAAATCCTCCAACTGGAGTTCCTAGCGACACCAGTGACAAAGTGGCTCAGTGGTAGAATTCTCACCTTCTGTGCAGGGGACATGTGCTCCATCCCAGCCCACACAGCTGCCGTGCAGCCAGTCACCTGTCTTTCCAGGGAGGCCTGCACGATGCTCTGAGGCCGGACAGGGTCCAGTAGAGCTACGAAGAAAAGGAGCTGAAAAGAAAGACTTGGAAACAGGATTTGTGACGGCAGCTCACAATAAAGACAAACCACTCAGGGGCCCAGGCAGCTGAGGAAGCCAGAAAGGCCTGCTTAGCTGCTAAGCATTGTGGGGCGCCCCCTCCTCAGGGTCACAAAGCATCATCTTTGCCGCTTACAGCCTTGACTTGTGGGAGGTAATAGCTGCACAACACAGGAGAATGTATCCTTCCACACAAAGTAATGGGTATTCAGAAGTAACAAAAGGGAACCATCGGTAGACAACTGGACGGCCCCTTCTAGAAAAGTCAGGGGGAGTAGACGAGCCCGTCAAGGTGCAGTGTAGCAACGATGAAATATACAACTTTCAATGCTTCCTTCCCCACCCACGCACTATCATAATCCAAATTCTACCTTACAAATCCAGCTAGACCAGAGGATGTACTCTGATACAGATAGGAACTGGAAACACAGGGAATCCAGGACAGATGAAGCCCTCTGGACCAGTGGGGAGAATGGTGATACCAGAAGGGTGGAGGGAAGGTGGGGTAGAAAGAGGAAAACAATTATAAGGATCGAGGTATAACCTTCTCCCTGAGGAACAGACAACAGCAAAGTGGGTGAAGGGAGACATTGGACAGTGTAAGATAAGACAACATAATAATAATAAGTTATCAATTATCAAGGGTTCAGAGTGGGGGATGGGTGAGAGGAGCTGATATCAAGGACTCAAGTAAAAAGCAAATGTTTTGAGAATGATGAGGGCAACGAATGATAAATGTGCTTGACATACAATGGATGGATGGATGGATTGGGATAAGAGTTGTACGAGCCCCCAATAAAATTATTTAAAAGAAGAAGAAACAAAAGGAATGGGGGGAGCGGGGAAATAGTGAAGGAGATTCTGGAGAGAATGAGTATAGTTAACGGTAAGATTAAGTAAGAGAGATTTCTTCAAGGAGGGCTTCTAAAGTGCCTTAAGATGCGAATCTGTTCTTTCATTATCTAAGAAGGAGAAAGCCAATGCTGCATCTCAGCAGCTTATTTGACAACAACCTAATTTCAATGGCATTTCCTCAGGAAGCTGAATCCATTGAACACTATTTGGGAACTCTGAGTTAAGGATTTAATTTGAATTAGCTGAGGAAGGGGCGTCAGCGAATAGCTGAGCTATGTCTGAGTTGTACAAGAACAACAACAAAGAAGAGGAAGAGGCGGGAACTACAGTACAATCTTGCATAGGTTCATGTGTTATGCTAAAGTGGGGCCAGGGATATGGGAGAAGTGAGAAATAGAATCTCTGCTATCAGCCGGTGCCAACTCCCAGAGACCCTGCAGGAAGGCAGCGATGCCCCTGTGGGTGTCTGGGACTGTCAATCTTCACAAGATTGGAAAGTCGGTGGTCTGCAGCCTGTGTAATGAATCCACCCTACCACCTCGATCCAGAAAAGTACACAGAGCAGGTCTCAATGAAATCAGTGCCCGTACTCGTAAAAAAAACCCGTGTGTACTCACACATTACACAATTCCCTGCTGTGCAGGTTATTTAAAGGGTAGTCACAGGAGCCAATTGTGTGCTTTGGCATCCCTAAGTGAGGCAAACTACCTGGATGATAACGAAAAGGTTGGAGGTTACACTCAGAGGTATCTTGGAGGAAAGGTGTGGTGATCTGCCTCCCTGGCATCAGCCATTGATTGACAGTGCTCAGGAGCACAGTTCTACTCATGGGTTTGCGTTGATGCCACAGTAACCGGTTAGTCCTGCTTCTCTAGGTTCAGGACATGCAGACTTGGTTAGAGAGAGAGATGAGTCGCATCAACAAGGCAAGCAAGATGGAACATGCATCCTCACAGAGGGAGACAAACAACAGAAATGTAAATCAGTAAAATAAATTCAGAAGTGAGATCATTTTGAGAACAAGCATGGGGAAGTGCAGTGGTTCTCAACCTGTGGTCCATGAACCCTGTGGGAGTTGAATGACCCTTTCACAGGGGTTGCCCATTTCATAACATGAGCTAAACTACAGTTAGAAGTAGCAGCGGAAATAATTTTATGATTGGGAGGATGGTGGTCACCACAACATGAGGAAGAGTATCAAAGGGTTGCAACATCAGGAAGACTGAGAACCACTGTGCTAGAGGTCGCATGTGTGGGACTGGTGCAAAGGGTCCTTTGGGCAGGTGAGTATGAAAGGCTTCTCCCTGGAAAAGAGCTAAAAGCTGCCCTTAGGACTACAAGAACTTCAGGCCAGACAAATGACATTTGCAAACATTTTGAGATAAACATGAGCCCAGGTGCACTGAGACACAGCACAGCAGCAGCAGAGGCACCAGGGGCACAGGTGCCCCGGGGAGAGGGCAGCTCCAGGAGAGCCATACAGCCTGGGGTGAGGAGTCTGGATTTCCACATAGAAAGTGACTGTGCACAGTTTAACCAGGGAAATATCATGTTGCTATCTTTTGCAAGCAGCCATCCGGGATACCACCATTAGCCTGGAGTCACAGAAAAAGAAGGAAAATCAGAAATGAGAGGAAGATATGAAATGTATCGCTAATTATTTCTATGAGCAACTGCCTGCTTTGCCATGACACCAGAAGAACTGGATTATAGCTGGACACCACTACCGAACAATTTGTTCAAAGGTTTTCATAGAATAATCCTGATCAAAATGGGGGTGGGGGGCAAGGAGGGGAAGAAGGCAGAACAAAATACTACATCTTCTTCTAGACCCATGTCAGAAAACACGCGGTAGCCCAAAGAAATGATGCACACACACGCGCGCACACACATGTTGGGTCGGACACTGTGTTGTGTAGCACACCATTATTCTTCAAAGACAAAGAGAACCATTGGAGAACATTCTTAAAATTACACAAGTACTATTCTTCTAACCTTCCTCGTGCCACAACTCTTTCATGCAGTCCCTCATGCTGTGGCGATGACCCCGCCCCAACCATCAAATTATTTTTGCTGTTACTTCATAACTGTCATTTTGCTACTGCTATGAATCAGACACCCCTGAGAAAGGGTCATTTGGCCCCCATGGGGGTCCCCCACACACAGGTTGAGAACTGCTGCTCACGCAGAACTCAGCTGAATTGAAGCCAATTATTTTTCATAAACAGTAACCCTTTACCTTGATTCTGCATTAACATCCACATGCCATCTCCTCACAAAATGATCAGCTCACTCTGTTTGGTCGCTGTTGAAACTGGAGAGAAATGATGCACAGCGAACCCCACTTCACCCTGGCCTTATCAAATTGTGTTTTGTAAGTATTTGGCCTTGGGATAATATAAACTTGTACTTTTTCCATTTTTATTTTTAACTTTATTTGTTTATTTATTTATTATTTAGTACTTTGTCCATTAAAGGAAAAATAATCCTATCACCAAACTAGCAATTATAGAATAAGAAGGGAGGAAGGCCAACGAGCAGTACAGAAGGCGTGCACCCCAGGCTAGCATGCTCCAGAGGCCGTGCACGTCTGTGAGTGCCCGGCGGCCCACCATCGCGGAGCTCCACGCTTGTGCAACTCCACCCTGAGATGCCTCGAACCTGGGCACTAGTAGTCCACAAAGCTCCTCAGTTCAAACATGCCTCGGTTGAAAGTTTTCACTATCAAACCGTTCAGTACAGAAGTTTGAGGTCAGTGCCTGTTAGGTGGCATGGGAGTAGAGGAAAGGTTTCAGAAACTTTATGGGAAAATAGAATGAAAAGGTACTGGAATTTCTCCATAAATGTCTCTACGGTCCCTCTGATACTGCCTCCTAACATTCTAGGTATAATGTTCTAACACTTGTCTAGGTACGTAGTAAATACCATGAAATAGATATTTTCTCTAGTTGTGTATAGATTTAGTGTTATCTGAATACATAAGTGGATTAATCTCCAATCAAAAGATTTATAAAAGATGCTGAATCTAACTCAAAGTAAAGCGAGACGTAATCGTGCTTTATCTAAGATATGAGAACAACTGTCCAGGAGCAGGCTGTGCATGCCCCCCGGGACCCATCTAGAGCCTCCCTGTTACTAACGAGGGGTGTCTGTCCGCTGACCTCCTCAGTGGCTTTGGGAATCCAGCGACCCCAGGGTCTACCGGGAGAAGTTCTGAATCAGTCTATTGTCCATGCAGTCCAGCCCTCAAACACCAGCCCAGCAACAAATGACAGTGGCCCAGAAGTCACCCAGCAATGCAACCTTGCTCTCCCTGTCTAGTGCAGGATGGCCCGATTAAACAAGAAATGCCCAGCTATTTTCTTTCAGCTCCCAAACACTTCCAGGTACCGTGTTCAATTACTAATGAAAGCTTAGCCACGTATACCCAGGGTCTAATTCCATTTCTGAACATCATCTTTGCAGGTTAGGAAAAAAATAATCTTTATAGAACAACAGATGGAGAAAACTTATACTGCTGCCTTTCCAGGTAGTTGAAGTGGTAAATATCTCCAGCCCAGAGCTTGCTTTGTAGGTGGCTGATGGTCTAGGGGTGCTTTGAGCTGCAAATACAAGAATCCCTGAGTCACAGTAGCTTGAGGTTCGTGCTTTTTTCTCAAGGCGCTGGTCCCTGGAGTTGATTCAACAACGTTACACAGATCACGGTGCTTACCCTCTGCTCCCCACTCCCCAGCAGGTTCATTTTTTTTGTCATGCCTGTCACTTCACTGTGACAAGATGGCTACCATATCCCCAGGAGCATGTCCCTATTCTAAGCAAAAGGATTGATCTTCATGGATGACCATTTTTTTTCAAGAAGGGAATCTCCAACCTGCTTTACCTTGCTTCTCACTGGCCAGAGCTGGGTTGCATCCAGAGTTTTAGATAAGTGACCAACTTGTCAGCCCCACTCCCACGCGCAGACGCCCTGGTGGCACCGCTGAGCAAGTCACTCTGAGACAGAAAGAAAAGCTAACCACTCCTGTGAAGAGTCACCATCTCAGCCACCGCTGCAGGGTCCTCCGAGAGAGGCCCCGACCCTGTGGCAGAGGGTAAAAGCAGGAACTAACTATGTGCCCTGGGATCTATCTTCTATTTGCCAGTCCTCTTCTGAGTCCTGATTGTGCTCTGGCCTTGGTGGAGATGCCAGGGTGACCCTGGTTGTGCAGGGAAAAGCCCTGGCTATGACCAATGACTCTGGAAGCAAAATGGGCTCAGATCAGCCATGACTCAGTCTGCTGCACCAGAGATCACATAATTGTGCTGAGTAACCACAGGACCGGGACCCTGCAAGAAGGACAAAGAAGAGGGCAATTGCTGGACAGTCGGTGGCCAGTAGTGTCTCCCCCAACCCCCACCCTGCCCCCACCCCAGTATTACCTAGAGGGAAAGGATCTAGGCATGAGCCACCGAACAAATAACCATTTGAGAAAAGAAGCAACCACGTGTAAAGCCCAAGCGTGGCCACAACGGTGGCTCCAGCCCAGTGCACAGTGAGAGGCAACCCTCCCACCTCCTCTCTTTGAATCGACTTGTTTGCAGGAGGTGAATTAAGTCATCCCTGGAAATGCATCCCAGTCCCACAATCAGGGGGCTGGATGACTCAAAGGTCACCCAAGTGCCAGAAGGTATTCTTACAGGTGTGTCCGGCACATGATGTAAATGTCCATTTCAAACATATAATCCAAGCACCTGGCGACTTAATGAGCAGAGATGTGGCACCGTTTAGAAACACTCTGTCCTCACAGTGTTATAGCTCCAGACCTCAGATGGGTATGTCTTCTTGCCAAGGCAGACAGATGTGCTCATGAGCCCCACGTTAAGGCTAAGAGCCTCATCCTACAACCAACCTTAACATTTGGCTGCGGTCTGGTTAAACTGGAATTCTAGCCGCATGTAAAGAAATTTACATTGCCATGCATACATTAGCAATTTTTGGTGCTTTAAATAGTAAACGAAGCTTCTTAAAATTC
>PVJH01047236.1:0-11411 GCA_004026705.1 Nesogale talazaci
GAATTAGCATGAAGTCACCAACAGTGTGCTAGCACAGGCAGACTCGAGAAACAAAGTCATGGACACTCGTGTGTGTATATACAAGAACAGTGGAATATTGATAAAACATCCCAGCCCAGTCCAGATCAAGCCCATTAGGCCGATATCAGCCCCTATGTCCAATACCGATCTGTAAAGTCCTCTTCAAACTCATGAAACACATGCAATGATGTAGAATGCAGAAAGATCACAAGCCAGTGGTGGCATGGGTCTCCACGTGGGTCTTCCAGTTCCCAGGGCATAGGGCCAATCAGCATAGTGTCATATGTCTTGTCAGTAGATGAGAGGGAGAGAGAGAGAGAGAGCGCTTCTCACCTCCAAGGAAGAAAAATAGGAGTTCCCAGAATCTTTAAGAGAAGGCCATGTCTCATTGGCTATACCCTGATTGACAGATTAGACTCCATTCCTTTACTCTTAATCCTCAAATTGACACCAGATTATGTAACGACCACAGTGAGTTTGGTGGTCATGTGGAATCTGTATAAAAACCAAGAGGCAACCATTCAAACAGAGCAAGGGTATATGGCAAGAAAAGTATGGATCCAGATTGTATATTCTCCTTGTATCTCCACTTGTATCTTCTCCTTATGCTGAGGAAATAATTTGGGGAGCTGAACTATAAGAACGAGGTGGCAACAGGATCGAGAAAGATTGATTAGCAATCTGTGGTATACAGATGATAAAATTTTGTTTGGTGAAATCCAGGAAGACTTGAAGCACTTACTGATGAAGATGAAAGACTGTAGGGTATAATTCTATATAAAGAAAACAAAAGTTGGGCTGAGCCTCGGTGGTGTAGTGGTTGTGCTCGAGACTGCGGCCCACTGGGATGGAGGTTCAATTCCAGCAGTGGGGCTGAGTCTCCTACTGCCACCACCGGAGAGCAGTGATGCCCAAAACAAACAAACAAACAAACAAACAAAGAAAACAAAAGTCCTCAAAATTGGAACAATGAGAAACATGAAAAATGCATAAAGAATTCATATTTTCAACAACTTCATTTTACTTGGATCCCAAAGCAACACCCATGGAAGCAGTGGTCAAGAATTAAAAAAAAGTACATGGCTTTGGGCAAGTCTGTCACAGAAGATCCCTTAAAAGAGTTAAAGAGTAATAATGCTACTTTAAGAGCTAAAGTGCACCTGATTCAAGCCAAAGCTTTTTCAATTGTCACATCAGAAAGCTGGACAATGAATAAAAAAGTTGTAAAAAGCTGATGCATTTTAATTACAGCACTAGGGAAGAACATTGGATATATTACAAATCTTTCTCAGAAAAATGACAGCAACCATGTTCCTTAAAAGTGATGATGACAAGACTTTGTCTCAGTGTACTTTGGACATGTTATCAAGGAAGATTAGTCCTTGGACAAGGATCTGACTTGGGGTGAGGTGAAAGATCAATGAAAAAGAAGAAACCCCTCAGGGAGATGGATGGGCAGAGTACAACAACGGGCTCAAATAACCATGGCAGTGAGGACAGCTCAGAACGAGGCAGGGTTTCATTCTGTTGTCTATAGAATTGTTAAACAGTAACTGTCCAGTGAAGACAGAACTTCTTCACAATTTTTATACTCCAAAGATTAACCAGACTGTCTACCAGCATTTGTTATGGAAGTCCCAGTCACTTAAGGCCTTTTGTATTGTCTACTTCGAGTTAACTCCCCTATTATTAGGATGATGGCCCACTTCCCTCTAAGCCTATGGCAATACTAGAATCTTTGTTAATAGCTCCTAGCCTGATAGAAATGCATACCTACCTCCACAGAGTAAGGTTCGGTCTTTTCACTCCTCTGGTCAGTAGACATTCCTAAAACCATCCCCCTCATCACCATATAGCCCATAAGACAGCTCTCTCCTGTGACGTATGTCTTTGCCTGTAATTGGGGGCCTGGCTTGGCTCCAGAGTGTATATAGGGATGGGACATAGGATAGAGAAAGACCCCCATGCCCACCTCAAACCTGCTCTCACAGAAGGTTGCTTCATACCAGCCTACCTCTATCTAGGCTGCCGCCTGTCTCCCTCTCCACGTGGACCATCTAGCGGGATAGAGGTAAGCATGTATCCTGAAAGGATACATACATAACTTGTAATGCTCTTTTCTCTCTCTCTCTCTCATGATCTCTATATCGGTGTTATAATAAATAATAATTATTGCTACACAACTGCTTGTTGAACCCTTATTGCGAGTATATCAGGAGGCCAGCCAGCCCCGGATATAGTAACAACAGCTAAAAAGTGAGAAATAGGCTGAGCCCTGGTGATGCAGTGGTTGTGTGCGGGACTGCGACCCACAGGGTTGATGGTTCAGATCCAGCAGCTGCTCTCCAGGAGCAAGGCTGGTTTTCCTACTCCCACCAGGGCAGGGATGCCACACAAAAAAAGTGAGAAATAACTATCTGTCCAAGTGTGTTTATTCAAAGTTCATGTTCTTCCTAGAAAACATCTTTAAGAAATACCCTACAAGGCTGATATAACATGATACCCACGACATGTGAGACTATAATAAGCAAAATTTAAACAAAGTCAAAGAAGACCATTGGATTATTTTCAAAGACTGAAGTAAATAAGGTAGGTATAATTATAGTTTCTTGAATTTGAAGTATGCAAAAGACAAACAGATATAGGGAATCATCATACTACTTTTTGTGTGTGTGTGTGTGGCATCACTGCCCTTTGGTGGTGGGGGTAGGAGACCCAGCCTTGCTGCTGGATTTGAACCTGCAACCCAGTGGGCTGCAGTCCTGCGCACAACCAGTATGCCACCGGAGCTCAGCCCATCATACTACTTTTAATGTACACTTGTGGGCCAAGTTCTTGGTTTGAAATGACAAGATAGCAGTACACACTCAAGGAACTGTGATTGTAATGCAGACCAGGAAGACTGCATAAGACACTAACATGTGAGAAGATATGATTTCCATTTTATCTTTCCATCCAGCCATCAATGCGGCTTTGGACAGACTGTTTACTTTCTCTTTGCCTGTTTACATATTGGGATAACTAGGATCTATGCCGTTAGACGCTCCTGGCTAAGGGTAGGGGCAGAATCTAGCCTATCGATTGGGTCACAGCCTGATGACACCCCCTCTTGTGGGAGCCGGGTCTTTCATGTGATCCCTCAATTTGATGTCAAGTTCATTCCACTGGCTTTTTACCGTGGCATCACCAACCCGTGCCCCTGCTGTCCCTCCTTCATCATCCATCTTCCTGTTCATCAGCTCGGGGAGTCGAAAGAAGCCTGGCTTGCACTAGACTGGATTTATGTATCTCTACCACTGTTTAAGTCATCTCTTGACATCAATCTCTTTCTACATATAGCACATACAGGCTTTGATTTTGTTCCTCTAGAGAACCCAGCCTAACACACATGTTTAAATGTAAATGACCATTTAAGGGACTCTAGAGAACATTCATTATCTGGTCAGCATTCCTTTCCATGGGGGATGCTCTCCTCCCCTCCAGTAGTCCTGGTTGGGCTTCTTATTAAAAATCTTCCTCCCAAGGGATTTCCAGTTAGTGCTAGTGGAAAATGTGGTCTCTGTCCCTTGGTTTTTCTTGGTCAGATGTGAAATTGAGGTTACTGGCAGAAAGTGAGGGGAAGTCTGTGTAACGTTAGAGTGGAAGCAACAAACCATGAGATAAAGCAATTCTGAGGAATTTAATGATTAGCATTTTACTGGCGAAAATGAATTGGTTTTGGAGATTCAGCTATTTATCTTGATTTTTTTTTTAAAAAAGAATGGGAGCAACACAAAGGAAAATAGGGCAGAATGATAGAAATGTCTGATGCTAATATTCTATTTCTTCAATTCAGTCGTAAATGGAAAAAAATCTCCATCCCTGGACTTGTCAGTTACCTGATCTTAAAACATTGCCTTTGGGGCTTCAACTTCCTTGTCTTGTTTTGTTGTTTTTTTCAAATCACTTTTACATGTAAGAGTCCTGACTCTCTTTCTCCTCATCTACTCCATAGGATGATGGTGCAGGGTTAGTGAGACTTAAGATTAAGGTCATGAGGTACTGTGAAGATAGAAGCATGTTAATTCCCTAACAGTCACATTTACTTGTGTCTAGGAGCTATACATATACAAATAAGCTACGCAAATAGAAAGAAAAACTTGAGCTTCAAACTTTTATTAATCTTTCACAACATGTGGAAATATCACATTTTGACCTTTTTTTTTTTTGGGGGGGGGGGTGCATCACTGCTCTCTGGTGGTGAGAGTAGGACGTCCAGCCCCACTGCTGGAATTGAACCTCCGTCCCAGTGGGCCGCAGTCCTGCGCACAACCACTACGTCACCGGGGCTCAGCCTTGACCTTTTTTTTTTAAAAGAGCATCCTTGAACATGAGTAACATTGCAAACTGGGAAAACATCTTTCAGAAACCTCCGTTTTCCTGTTGGGACACAGCAGCGTGGAGTTCTCTATGCAGACCTGATCCTCTAAGACTGTCTTGGAAGCATTTCAACAAGTAAACAAAGATGATTAAGGAGAAGAAGAAAATGAGAAGATACAGAAATAATTACAAACCACCGACAACAAAAACTCATAGCCTTTTAGCAGAACAAAGCTGGCCTTCTCTCTCTCTCTCTCTCTTTTAAATCATTTTATTCATGGCTCATGCAACTCTTATCACAATTCATACATACATACATACATTGTATGTCAAGCACACTTTTACATTTGTTCCTCAACAATGCTGGCCATATGCAGCTGACACTCCAGAATCAGTATGTGTCGTCTATTCAACCTTTTCCCACCACCCAATTTTTTTTTCTTTCTTTTGATCATTTTATTGGAGGCTCTTACAACTATTACAACAATCCATACATCAATTGTATCAAACATATTTGTACATATGTTGCCATCACTTTCTAAACATTTACATTTTATTTGAGCCTTTGGTATCAGCTCTTCCTTTTCCCCTGCTTCCTACATTCATTAACCCTTGATAAATGATACATTCTTATTATTTTCATGTCTTATACTGACCACTGTCTTCTTTCCCTCATGAGTTCTCTTGTTTCTTCCCCTAGGGGTTTGTGGGGTTATGTGTTGATCAATATAATCAGTTCTGCCTTCCTCCCCTCCTCTCCCCACCTTCCCTCTTACCTCCTGTTATGGCTCCCATTTCTGCTGAGGAATTGATCTGACCTGGATTCTGTGTGTCATAAGCTCTTATCTGTACCAGTATACTTGCTCCAGTCTAACCTGAAGTGAAAGGCAGGATAGTGGGGAGTGAGAAAGCTTCAAGAAACCAGAGGAATGTTGTGTGTTTCATAATATACTGCGCCCTGATTGACTTTCTTTTGGCCTTTCTTGTGACCCTTCTGTGAGGGGATGTCCCATTGACTAGACATGGGTTTGGGCTGTCTGCTCTGGTCCCCTTCATTCTCAATCACATGTTTATTTGTGGGTTTGTTGCTTGTCTGCTACATGGCTGCTTATTTAACTTCAAGTCTTTAAGACATCAGACACTTATCTTTTGGTAGTTGGGCACCATCAGCTTTCTTCATCACATTTCCTTGTGCACTCATTTTGTCTTCAGCAATCCTTTCAGGAGGGTGAACATCACAGAATGCCAGATTACTAGAATAAATGTTCTTGTGTTGAGGGAGGGCTAGAACAGAGGCCCAAAGTCCATCCACCACCTCAATATATTGCCACATAAATATGGGACATAGGCCAATATTTACATAGTTTTTAATGAATTAGTGTATTTACATATGTACATAGCTATGTTTATATCTCTATCTTTGCTTCCCAGATGTTTCCTGTTTTCTTTTACCTTGTTCCTGCTTCTTCCTCTTAGTAATTCTTCTCAGCTAGGTTGCTGTTGCTTCAACACCCCCAGGATCTCTCCATCCTCCTGGTTGTTGATTTTATTTGCCGAGTTGTTCTCCTGTCTATGGTGATGTTGGCTCATGCTCCCTTCCCCCGTCTCCTCCTCCTCGCAGCTCCCTCAGGAATGGTTACTTTCTCCTCAGTCTTTCCTCCCATGCCTATCCTATGCAGGTAGGCAAACTGACAGTAACCAAGACAAAATAAAAAGAAAACCGAAGATTGAATAAAAAAGGGAAAAATAAATAGCTAGAACCACCCCCCCTCCCCCAAAGCACACATAGTTCTAGGTCTTTCTGCTGATCTTGATGACTATCTGCCCACTGGTCTTGGGGAGTTCTGGAAACTGAAATATATTTTGAAGGCTTCTAAGGGGTTTGTGATGTTGATTTGTTCCTATTTCTGACCTGCTATATTCCCTTCTTGGTTCGCCCTACTGCGGGGGTTTAGACTGGACTCACTCCCTGCCTTGTGTCCCCAGTATTGTCCTCTGTTGAATCATGTCAGGAGACATCACGTCTCAAGCTTTTATAGACCCTATAGTCCTCCCTGTGCCTTAGCATCTCTGTGCAGAGACATCCTCCTCAGGGCATGGAGTGCTCTAGTGTCTCACTCTCTCTTTTTCCTTCTTAGTTTCCTTCCTGGTGGGCATGCCAGCTCCTCTCCCCAACCTGTAGGGTTAGTGTTGTCCGCTGCACACATACTAACTGGGAGGGGGTCAGTTTGGCTCCGAGTGGGGCTGGCCCTGTGACTTGCTCTGCTCACAAGTTGCTCCATGTGGTTACGCTGCCCTCAAGGTTTGGTGTGCTGTGTGATCCCACCGTTCAATTTCATTCAATCAACACATTTTGAACTTACTGGGGGAATGCAAATGAGATGCACAACATTATTCTTTTTTTGTTGTTGTTTTGTTTTGTTTTGGGGCATCACTGCCTCTGGTGGTCGTGGGAGCCACCCAGTGCCGCTCCTGAGAGCCGCCACTGGATTTGAACTGCCAAGCCCGCAGGCGGCAGTCCCGCACTCAACCACTTATGTCACTGGGGCTCAGCCCACCATTCTTTCTTATAAGGAAAGTCTAATCGTCTGGGAGAGAGACGTGTACACTCGGAATGATTATTGACACAGAATGGCAAGGCCTAGGATGAATGCACAAAACATGTGCTATGTATGGAAGAAATAGTTCTTAGTTCTGGAAACATTCACCTTACAGTTCTCATTCTCCATCTCACAGCCAAGAATGGCACACTGGAGCCCAAAGGCCAGACCTGGCCCTCCGCTTGTTTGCATATGGCAGAGGAGCAAGAGTGATTTTACATTTTTCGATGACTGAAAAAAAAGCCAGGAAGAATACTTTGTGTCACATGAACACTATATTAAACTTACATGTCAGTGTCTGAAGATTTAATGGAATAATGTAAGCACTCTGCTGTTTGCCTTTTGCCTATGGCTACGCTAGGAGCTGGAGGAGGATTTTGAAAGTGCCATGGACTGCTCAGAGGACATACCGATGTACCGCAGAAGAAACGGGGCGAGACTTTGGCTGACATGCTTTGGACCTGTTGTCAGGAGAGATGCGTCTCCGTGAGGCAGGGTAAAGGGGTCGCATGGAGAGGAAGGCCCTCGTGGAGATGAACTGACACAGTGGGCTCTGCCTTGGAACAATTGTGAGGGTGGCACCTAGAGTGCATTGCTTCCCTCCACCACGCACAGGGTTGCTATAGGTAATATTAATATATGTGTAGGAGCATACTGCAAGGTACCTAGCAGCAACAACATCAAAAGCCCTGGTGCCGTCTTGGTTCAGGTTGGGCTGTTAACTGCAAGGTCAGCGGCATGGCAAGACCAGTTCCTGCAGGGCAGAAAGATGGGTGTCTCTCTCTCTCTCTCTCTCTCTCATTACAGGCCCAGAAACCCACAGGGCCAGGTCCCCCCTGCCCTATAGGGTCGCCCTGCATGACTTCTTTTTTTTTGTTTTTGTTTTTTGATTTTTTTGGACATCACTGCCCTCAGGTGGTGGGAGTAGGAGGCCCAGCCTTTGCTCCGTGGAGCTGGAATTGAACCTCCATCCCAGTGGGTCGCAGTTCCGTGCACAACCACTATGCCACCGGGGCTCAGCCCCTGCATGACTTCTTTGGCACTATCACAACAGTGGAGTAGTTTGGATGGAGGTCATCCAGGCCACAAATAAAGTATTTGTCAGTCATGGGACCCTCTAGCATGAAATGTTATAGACCTCTGACTTGAGGGATGAATAGGACAGTGGGATAATTGGTTGAGTTATAGGAGGCTTAAAAGAAGAAGCAGGGCAGAGAGCCTGGTTGTGGGATGATTAATCCTTGGGCTGCTAAGCACAAGGTCAACAGTTTGAAAGCACCAGCTGCTCAGAGGGAGAAAGACAAGGCTTGCTACTCCTGAGTCTCAAAAACCCACAGGGGCAGTTCAACCCTGTCCTGTAGGGTCCCTCTGAATAGGAATGGACTCAACCACCGGCAGTGAGTTTGGCTTTGAATGAGCGGGAGGCACGCTGGTGGTGCAGTGTTTAAGCACTGGACTTAGGAGAGAGTGGTTAAGGACTTTCTCTAGTGTCCTGAGACACACGTGACACATATCACCGTAGCCATAGCAACTGTTGCTCAAGAGTCCTGTGCCAATGAGTGCCAGGGAAAAGACAGAGCCGCCTATCTTTGAGTAAAATCCAGGCATCCTTCTCCAGGGTGCCAGGAGATCTTGTGATGGACAGGACGAGGGGGTTGTCCCACCACGTGAGTACTGGGAACCCTGCTGGCGTCACGTTTACATCAACCGACTGCGAACCACAAAGCTGACAGTTCGAAACCACCAGAGGCTCTGCGGAGAAAGGCGGGACTTTTCTACTACGGTCAAATCGACACTACCCATGCCTTCCATGCGTCTGAGAAGACTGATATTTAACACAAACCTAGGAAGGAAAATATGGAGTCACCTTTACGTCTTAACATTTTATATTGTTTCTTAAAAATAGTTTCACAGGCAGAAAGGGAGCAATGAGGGCCCGGCCCCGGGGACAGAGCGGAGCGCCAAGAAGCCTTTGATCCGGAGAAGACCAGCTCATGTTACATCATCCAATCCGGCTGGAGCAGTGTGTGTGAACAGCGATTGAAGATAAGATCGCTCCTCTCTCCCGGATGGGTGCCCTTCTTACCTGAGCTGGGTTCTTATCGTCCTGCACCTGCACAGATCCTATCCTCAGCCTGCTCAGGCCTGGGGCTAACGCCACAGATTCCCCCTTCCCTGACCGCACCGAGAGCTTCCTGAGAACAGGGAGGGAAGGCCACGGAGAACTTCCCCCACCCCCCACCTCCCCTGGCGCATTCATTTTGCTGCGGGGAACAAGGCTTGGTGGAGTGTGGAAGGAGCCCAGAGGACGGATAGGCTAAAGTGCACGAGCCACCGGTCCAGAAGGGAAAAGAGGAGACCTCCTAAGGAGAAGAGCCCCAGACGCCCGGGTCCCTGCTACGGCTGATGGGTGTCCCATCAAGGCCAATCCGTGCTGAAGGGTCGGTTCGACATCGCTCTGTAGGTGTCTATGCGAGTCCGATGGGAACGCTGCCCCCAGATCAAATCGGCGTGTCTGGCAAAGACCAGCTGCACCGGGAAACTTTTCATGCTGATGGCAGTGGCGAAAAGTTTTGGTTTGTTGTTGAATCCTCTCCTGTCATAGAAACATTTCTTCTTAGACCAAGAGTGGATATTTATCAGACTCTGCAGAAGAAAGGAGAACAGAACAAACAGGGCCCTCTTTGTATCCAGGTCAAATTCCTGGAGGCACCTGGAGGCGGAGAAAAAAAGTATTTAACTCTTGGTAGTCAAGGAAGAATCGCTCACTTCAGCAGGCTCTCCCAGAACAGCGAGGGCACGGGCTTTAGCTTTCTAATGTGTGTTTCCTATGGTTCAAACATACAGGGCTGCTCTGTGTGCTTGTCGCTCGACTAGTCTGCACACACTTTTTTTTCTCTCTCGAATAATATATATATATTATAATATACATATAGTATATATTATATAATATACATACACACATATATTATATGGGAGAGGTTTATGTACAAGAGGAATGGAACATTGACAAAGCATCCCAACCCAGTCCAAGTCCACAAGTCCGATATTAGCCCATATGTCCGATACCAATCCATTAGTCCTCTTCAGACTCATGAAGCACATGCAATGATGTCAGGACAATCACCGGTCAGTGGGTGCAGAGTCTCGTGTATCCAGTGGCGATAGAAGCATCCCAGCGCTGGTAGGGGCCTCCCGGTGGCCTCTCAGGTTTCTCAGCACTGGTAAGAGTCTCCACGTGACTTCTCTGGCCCCAGAGGTCTGGTTCCATCAGGGTAAGCCCATGTGGCTTCTCCTCCAGCTCCTCTCGGACTCAGGGTCTATCAGCATGCTGCCATCTTGTCTTGTCAAAATGAGCGTCCCAAGGGACTGAGTTTTGTGTCTTGCCAGTAGAGCGCCTCCAAGTGACTGAGTCCGCGAATAATATTTCTAATGACATATCGTACTCATTCTAAAATGTCTTCTCTTCCCATACAGTTCTGATCAATCCCATCAAGTGGGGAGTTACAATCATTATAGTTATCAATTCCCCTCTCCCCTCTTTCCTTCCTGCCCCTCCCTGCCCCCACACTCACTTCTCATAGCCTCTGAGAACCAGTTACTCCTGTTAGTATCTCTGAGGGGCCCCCTCTCTTGACTCACATGTAGCGAGCAATCTAAAGTGAATAAATGAACTTACACAAGTCTAAGAAGGCCAACGAGGTATATCACACATGGAGGCTATCTTAACGAGCTAGACGATAGTTTTGGGGCTCCTCATGCATGCTGCACCCTCGATTGATTCTCCATTCTGTGAGGCCCTTCATCTTGCTGGTGGACTTTGGGTCTCCACTACGTCCAGTTCCATATCAATTTGCATGCCTGTGTTTTCAATTTATGAAACCTCTTCCTGTCACCTCACAATCACACAGGCTGGTGTGTTTCTTTCACCTGTGCTCTGTTGCTTCCTTGCTAGATGACTGCTGTTTAAAGTCTGGCATGCTCTTCGGGGACAAGCTCCCAAGCTTAATCATGTTTGCTTTCCCAACCAGAATTATTTATTTCTAGTCCATTGGCGGTGCAGCACAAACATTTATTTAATGAAATAGAGGCCCCCAGGGTTTAAAAATTAGGCAAACAATAGTAGCCAATCCGATAGCAATGATTTGCTCTCTGATGATTAGCATGATAAAAGATACTTTGAAAAAGACTTTTTATGTTCTTGGAGCCCTGTCCCCTTGAAAATGATAAGTGCACCACAAATGTGCTTTTATTTACTTAAGCTGACTTTATCCAGAGTACTTTCCTGGCCAAATGCCTAGAAATCTGGAACCTCAACTAATTACAGTCACAAAGGAGGGTTCGTATATGAAACACTAGAAGGTTACCCCAAACCATACCAAACCCCTTACTGTTGAGTAAATTCTGACTCATAACGGCCCTCTATATCAG
>PVJH01047237.1:0-11411 GCA_004026705.1 Nesogale talazaci
ATTTAAAATTACCTACACAAATACTGTACTTAAGTAATCATAGTACTTTGTGTGGTTCATAAGTAGAACATTGTTAGGAGCTTGGAGGAGTTCATCCTTTAAAGTTCAGTTAAATGTAAGGAGTAAAAATTGCAGACACCCTTATCCCCAAATTATTTTTCTTGGTCTGTTGGTTTTAAGGCCTGATCTTGGATGCTGATTCATTAAAGCAAGGCATTGCCTCTGTCTTGTCCTATCCAGTACAGAGTACAGGACTGTGCTTCTCAGAAAAAAAGGACAAGGTCTTATGTTTATTTTTCCTTAAAAAGGCAGCTTATTTTCAAAGTATGTTTTTGTTTTTCTAAGTACAGAACAAGAAGCTACATTTACTCAAATATACCACAGTTAAGTTGTCTTCCTCTGGAACATCATTACAACTTTGCAATCCCCGAATTCCATCCTGAATTTCTTTTGACCCTGCTTCCTTTAGAACCATTGGCCTCTATCTCTCATGTTGAGCAATAAAGCACTCATTAAGTGAGCAGCTCTTATCCATGTAACCTTCGTAGAGTGCATTGGTTAACAACACTCTCCTGATTTTATCCCATGAACTCTTCACCCAAATCACGACCTCTTGCAGGCCAGGCTTCACAACGTTTCACTGATGATTTCTTGTCATTCTCAATTTCAATGAAGTCGTTAATTTCCATGCACACATGGTCTTTGAATGAATTGTTTATTGCAATATCAAGAGTCTGCAGATAGGTCACGAAGGGGCAGAGGAGAAGAGCAGAGGAGAAATGCATGGGTAGTGCAGATACGCAGTGTAGCCACGTCCATCACTGGGTCTTATTTTCGGGGTAGGGATTATATATCACTAATGCTTTGAAATCCTGTCCCGCCTTCTTCTATGGGTAGGTCTTATGTGGGGGGAACCACGACAGCTGAAGACATGCCCTGAAGCACAATAAGGTACTCAGAGGAAGCATGGCTATAAGAAGAAAGAGAGTCCACACACCGGAGAGAGAATCTCCTTGGGAATTGGACCCTAAAGGCCACCAAGAACCCAGTGCGCTGGGGCCTCAGTAGATAGTGATGCACTGAGTTGCTCTCCAAAAGGCCAATGATTCCAATCGGCAAGTTAGTCCATGGTAAAAAGCATGCAAATCGGATTCTGTAAGGATTGCATCCTTGGGAATCCTATGGGCCAGTTCTACTGTGCCTTTAAGAGGTTCTCTGGGCTGGATCGGCTGACAACAGGTGTGGAAGGAGTATAAATTAGAAGCCCACATGCATGGCCAGTGAAAAAGCCATGCCCAGAAAGGCCTGGGCTAGCCTACTCTCTCTACCTTGGTGGATTTGCGTCAAAATAAAGCTGGCGAATTGTTGTTTGAGTGTAGAATATTTCCTTAGAGACTTCAAGAGGCCTTTTGACCCGTGTTTTTTCTCCCCTCACCTTCTGCAAATTTAATTAGCTAATAGGCTAAAACAATAGAAACCAGAGGTAAAAAATAAGAAAGAGAAACATAGAAAAAAAATTTAGGAAGCTGGCAAGAAGTGGGAGGAATGGCCATATATTATTTTTAAAAATCTCTCATTTACAACAAAATCATGAAAGGAATAGGAATGGTTCATTCAAAAGAGCACTAAAACACAGAAGGAATTGGGAAAGGAAACTTGATATTCGACCTATTGGAGTCATTTTAAATGCAATCTTTGAAATAGGACCAAAAAAGTAAGAGCAAAAGCAGAAAAATAATTAAGGGAAATTTTTCGAATGTAGGAATAAAATTAAAATACTAAAAGGAAAAGAATCTCAAAAGATCCGAAATTCTGGGATTGAAAAGTAATATGTTACAATTTAAAATTAAAAAGTGCTTAATAGCATATTTGAGCTGGAAAAAGGATGGTACACATATTTTAATTTAATGATAACTTATTAAATTAAATTTAATAATAATTATAATAATTAAGTCAAAAGAAAAGAGAACAAAGTAGACAAACATGAATATTAAAAATGGAAATATGACACATATTTTGTGGACTAATCTATTTATATAGGACATGGAAAATACTATTAGATATATTTCAAAAGATATGGAATTCTCTGGTTTGAGACTATTGTATTTTATTGAGTATAGCAAAATTGTAAAATGAAATAAAGACCTTCCTTTGAGGTCATTTCAAGAATAAACATTAAAGCTAGTTTTTTAAAATTTTGTCTAGCATTACAGGCTAATTATTACTCAAATGCAGCAATAAAAATAATAATGGGGCAAGAAAACTAAAGTAGTGAAAGTGAGAAAACTGAATACCACTGAAGGGAATGTTGGCATATTGTCATAAATGAAACTAATGTCAATGAATAGTTTTTATGGATATTTACACAAGATGATCTAACTTGCTTTATAAATGTTTATTAAACCACAACGAAGCTAAACACTAAATAAATAACTCATAAAAATGAGCAAAATAATCTTCTATCTCTACACTGTGTAATGTAATAGAACCTCTTGCTTGGGATTTTTCAAAAGTGGAAAAAACTGAAACAAAACAAATGAACAAAAAAATCACATTTTGTGTGATTTAAGATCAAACTGATACCTTTAGATTCCTCTGTGTATGTGCATGTGTGTGTGTGTGTTTTAATGAGGAACTCTTGCTGATAGCATGATAATCCATAATTCAATTAGACCAAGCATAGTTGTACAATTGCTGCCATCATCATTTTCCAACCCTTTTCTTTCTTCTTGAATTCTTTGATATCAGCTCCCCTTTAACCCCTTCCTAGGAATTCTTATTATTATGCTATATATTATTTTTATGTTAGTTAATATTTTTTCCTTGTTTCACAACATCCAACATATCCATTCATCTACAATTCTGCTATTCCTTCCCCTTGAGTGGGATTATACAGTCAACATTGCTTTGAGAGTCCCCTCTCCCCTCCCCTCCTTCCAGTACCCCAAGGGAATTGTTGATCTATTTTGCTTTTCTCTCATCTCCTTAGTTATGCTCCAGCCACACAAAATATTATCTCTATTCTAATAATCATCCATCAACATAATGAGGATATTTGAATATACTGTTCTCTTCTACTGATTCCTACAGAGAGGCTGTACATATTTTCAATATCCAGTGGCCAAGTGTAATCTATTCCATAATATCTTATGAATCATTCCATCAGAATCAAGTATTCCTTAACACTTCGCTACTACTCAAAGGACTAGCTATTAAAAAAATACAATTGCGACAGTTCAAACACACCATTCCTGTGGTCTTGCATTTCCTTTTTTGTTCTATGCCTTTTCTTTTTCATCTTGTGTGCTATCCAATCAATTCCAACTCACCCTTTAGGGGAGCATAGAATTGCCTGGCGTGCATTAACTAAATTGTTATCTCAACAGGAACAAATTGTGAAGTCCTTAGTCCTTCAGAGGGAATAGTGGATTTGAATTGCCTCCCTTTCACTAAGAAGCTGGGTCCTTCACCATTGTGACATCAAGCCTCTTCCTATGACTCAGTTCCCCTGAACTTTTTGTGCACATGGGGAATCACAGCTCAAAATGTTGTAGGTTGTTACATGTGACATCAGGATGGAGAGAGGGTTATTAGTAATCTGAGATATGAATGACATAACCTTGCTTGCTGAAAGTGAGGAGGACTTGAAGCACTTACTGATGAAGATCAAGGATGGCAGCCTCTAGTGTAGATTACAGCTCTGGGTATAAAGAACAAAATGTTTACAACTGGACCAATAGATAAGTAATAGAAACTAAACATAAATTGCTGTAATTATAGTTTTATTTTACTTATCACAAAATATGGCCTTTATTTCAACAGTCATGAAGTTTACCACCCACAAAGGCAGCCTAATTTAAATAACAGACACATACTTTTAAATGAATCTGGTAATAATTAAATGGTTTTCTTCATATATGTCAACGTATTTGAATATATATATTTCCTTTGTTTTCAATAAACTCAAATGTATTTGTATGTAAATATATGTACCATGCTTAGTGAAATAGAATTTATATTGTTTCTAAAATGAGGTGAAAGGTATCTATGCACATATTTTCAGTCCAACTTGTTTCTTTGTTTCATTATTTTTTAATGAAATTGGATCTGGTGTTAGTTGACACCAGATAAGATTTTCCTTATCCAGCTATATAAATAGGTTAATAAAAAAAGATTTCCACAGAGCTTATAGTCTTGATTATAGCACTTTAGAGTTACATAAAAACACACATCCATCAATGTAACATACTTTCATTATGCCTTTCTTATAAATAATATTGATTTTTGAATTGTATTCTGATAAACTAAAACAGAAACTTATGAGTATATATTTCTTTAGTATATACTTCTTTTTCTATAATGAAATAGAATTCAAGACGATATAACTTAAATTATTATAGTTAAGAATATTATACTACAATTCTTAATATGCTGTGGACTACTTATTTTAGGATCCCAAAAGGGCCCGAACTCAAATGGACTGTAAGAAGAATATTTGTCTTAAGAGACAAAGACAACACAAACACACAGTCCCGTCATCAAGTTGGTATCTGAGGTTTCCCGCTTGTTAAATACGGTATACAGCAAAAGCAACCGTCACAAACCCATGATTGGGGGCAGAGCCATATGTCACAGTTACAGACGAGACTATAGAAACAGGAATGGGGCCATGATTGAGACAGCTACACAGATAGATAGAAGTGCTTACAAGCCTGGTTCTGAGCATGACTTGTGAGTATGCAGACCCCAGTACTGTGTATCAATAACCCACCCAAGCAAGCCCCCAAGAGAGAGAGACTGTCTCTCCCTTGGCTGGTTGGAGAGGATGGGGGTAATTTACTTTCCAAGGCACTCTGTCCAAGGGAATGATTATTAACAACTCCGTTCAAGATCAGAAAAAAAAAACAAAAACCCTCAAGAGAGGCTTAGTCTACCCAGGCACTCTGCAAATAGATTTTGGACTATCACTGCCATCCACAGTCTCCTGCAAATGGGAGTGCTAAGAAGTTAAACGTTAAGACATGGAGTTTTAGGTTGATCTCAATAAAAAAAAAATTTGTTGATGGCCCTCCCTGATACTGCCCTTATAAAGGAAGCCCAGAAGATATGAGTGCTGTAGAAAAATGTGGAGATGACACAAGATGCCCACATAACATTTAGAATCGTCTTAGGTCTTAAAGACTTGCTTTCCTAACAAGCAGTCATTTAAGTGAGATGTCAACTAAATCCATGTAAATGAAGCACACCAAAATTTGGGACCCAAGGATCATATGCTATACACTAATCCAAAATGAAGGAGGGAATCGTATCAGAGCTTAAATTGTGAGATTCTGGTTTGTAGAAGACGGTGGATGACAGAGAAAGCCCAAAGTACATTTGTAGGACCTTCACAGGAAACAGGACTCTGCTGCTTTCCCTCTCAGCATAATTGAGGGGCAGGAACAAATTAGTTACCAAATAGAGAGGACTGAACAGATGACTATAGTGGGTCAGCATGATAAACCTGATTTGAAAGGCTAAAACTCTCAGTTGATCTCCCTGCTGACACACTTTGAGCCAGATCAGATGTTCAATATTTTTTGTTTTGTTTTCATATTGGAGTTCAATTTGATGTATCTTGTCATGATGGGTAGATTTCTAGATGTTTTTTATGTGTTTGCATGATTTTTGGTTTGTGAAATCCTGGATTGGAGAAAAAAAACAGAATAGTTTCCATGGGCACGTGGTGCAGGAGTTCGGGTAGAAAAGGAAGGTCATCTTAAGCCATTCAAGAAAGAAGAAAGGTTATTTCAGCTGATTGATGTAATAATTGTACAATACTGCTTGATGTGTTTAGTTTATGGAATGATATAATGTCTGGATTATATCCTAATAAAATGACTAAAAAACTCACAAAAAATCAGCAATATTTTAGTAAAAAAACAGGATGGCTTTAAACTTGAGAAGAAAATAATGTTATAAGAAAACAACAAAGAAAATTAATAAATATGATCATAAAATAAACAAAAGAGAAATCATTTTAAGGAGATATGTTGAAGTATTAACAACTTATGAATATGATCTTATTAGGAAACAGTCTTTGAAACTCATAAAGAATTATGGATAATATGCAAAGAAGGGGAATTTCAGAATGCTCTCGTTAGTTCCAGGAATTCATGGGATAGCCATCAAAATGTTTCAGAAGGCTGAAGAAGCGCTGGAAGCACTTACTCCTCTATGCCAGGAAATCTGGAAGAAACTTCTTGGCCAACTGACTGTAAGCGATCCTTATTGTATCCATTCCAAAGAAAGGTGATTCAACAGAATGCTCAAATTTAGAATTATTGTTGATATCAGATACAAGTAGAATGTTGCTTAAGATTATCCATCAATAGTTATAGTAGTACATGGACAGGGAAATGCCAGAAGTTCATGGCTATTCAGAAGAGGATAAGGAACAAGGGAGATCATTGTTGATTGAGATCAGAGGGATCCTAGCTGAAAGCAGAGAATACCAGGAGAATATGTTTACTACGCTGTGTTGACTGTATAAGTTCACTTGATTGTGTGAATCAAATCATAATAAGCTGTGAAGAGCGATGAGATCAATGAGAATTCCAGGATACTTTATTGTGCTCATTTGACATTTGTACATGATAATTGTTTAAAATCTGAAAGGTGTGTGTCAGGGTTGTAGCCTTTCCCCACAATCTATCTGCTGAGCAAAGCATCAGAGAAGCTGGGTTGGATGGAGAATAGTAGGGAATCAGGATTGGAGGAAGGTTTAGTTACAATCTGTGGCATGTAGCTGATACAACCAGGCATGCTGAAAGTGAGGAGAAGTAGAACCACTTGCCAATGAAGATCAAGACCTGACTGGCCAGAAAGGTAACATCAAGAAAAATGAAGAAAAGGTGGACATTAGCAAAGATTTTGCTTTGCTTGGATCCACAATCAGGGTTCATGGAAGCAGAAGCATAGAGTATTGAAAAGTCAGGATGTTACTTTGAGTACTACAGTGCTCCTGGCTCAGCCACGGTATTCTCCACTGCAACATATGCTTGCGAACGTTGAACACTGAATAAGGAAGCCAATAGAAGAATAGATGCAGTTGACCTATAGAGCTGGAGAAGAATAGTGAAAATACCACAGACCACTAAATGGAAAACTTATCTGTATTGCGGGAAGTAAGCCGAGAGCGTTGCTTAGAGGCAAAGCTAACAAGACTTCATTTTACATATTTTGTACATTTTGCCAGGAGAGACCGTCACTGGAGAAGGTATCATGTTAGATAAAGTGTAGGGGTGGTGAAAGAGAGGAAAGTCCTTGATGACATGGATTGACACAGTGGCTGCTCAATGAGATCAGTCATGGGAACAATTTGTGAGCATTGCACAGGACATGCATTATTGCATATCATTGTGCAAAATGTCACTAAGGGCCGAGGTGTACTGAAGGGCTCTGAACCACAGCGGTGCCTATGGTCATGCAGAACATGTGCATGGATCAATGTTGTCATTCGATTAGAACAAGGGAATGCTGTAAGGTTCATATGACATAGTATGTCATAGCTCTATAACTTAGGAGCTCTCTATGCTTATAGAACACATGGTGTGAGAGGATGGACTATATAAAGACAAATATGTCATCATGATTGGAGATCCACTAACAACTTATGTTGTTAATGAAGATACATTTTTGCTGGTGAAAAAAAGGAGCAGTTGAAACCATTAGGATAAAGTCACCACAGACCACAAGCTTCAGTAGGAAGCAGTCTTGCACATGCAAGCACTAAAATACTCACACATGGGCCTACAAACATAATCATGATGAATGAATTGAATTAAAGTTGAAAATGATGCCAGAATGCATGGACCAATAATCAAAGTCCATTGAAACAGCAGTCAAGAAATCAAATGTCATCTTCCATTAGGAAAATCTGCCATAAACTTCTCTGTAGAGTTCTTAAAAGCAAATATGCTACTTTGATGACTAAGGTGAACCTGACCCAAGCCATTGTCTCTTCAATCACCCACATGCATAAAAAGTTGGATAATTAAAAAGAAGATAAATAATTGAAGCATTGTGGAATTAGTGGAAAATATTAACTATATAATTGGCCACCAGAATAACAAAAAAGCCACCCTAGGAGAAACACACTTGGGTTGCTCTTCAGAAATGAGGGTGAGAAGATGTCAGTGCCTTAGAGAAAACAACATAAAAGACATAAACAAACATAAATTGCTATAAAAGGATGTCATGTCCAGTGTCTCTTTTCTACTGTTCAAAACTAAGAGGCTTTCCTTCATTTTTATACTGAAGCTGTTGTAATGAACAACAAGGGATATGGATATGGCGATGGCATATCTGACCTCTTGCTTCCATATCACCATGAGATATCGGTTAAACAAAGTGCCAGGGTCCACCCTTCTTTATTTATTCTGACACCAACTGTTCCTTCCACTCCATTCTATATCTATGCTGTATTCAGTAATTCATTGCTGGTCTAAAGAACTCATAGGCAATGTTCACAAGGAAAGAGTTTTTGAGGGACATAAATTGGTTACCACAAAGCAGATAAGCAAACAGGAAGGGTCCAGTCCCTGGGCTGCTGCTCAGCCAGAAGTCACAGCTCTCTCTGGTCTCAGACTCCCAGAGACTTGGTCCCTTGGCTTTTGTTTTCCTACGACAGAAAATCAGCTTATCTCTCACTCTGCCCCACAGTTCCAGAGTCTTAGGCTAGATTAGGGGAAGGTACTCTGCATTCTGGACACTGAAACTCTAAGCCACCAAGCCAAAGTCAGTGATGTGTTTGACCTTGGTGGCCTCTGTCGTTTTAGATAAAGATCTTGAACCTTTATCTCACAACAGTCCTTCTGGTTCCTCTCTTCTCTACTGCTGCTTCAAAGATGGTCCATCTTCACACCCAGGGAGGTGGCAACATAAACCAACCCATCCCCTCTGTACAGAGTCCCACCCAATCTTTGGTGAGATTTACAAGAGCCAGGAGTAGAAAATTCCGATTAGGAAATTTCACTCCACCACATTTACCTCCTTCCACCTTAAAACTAAGACTGTTTCTTCTCTGAAGACTGCTTGAATCCATTAGCCCTTACCTTTGTTTCCAATGCTTGCTTCCCGCTTCACCCCCCCGCCACACACACATTCTTCATTATGTAACAAACACTGATTTCCTAGTGTTGCTTTTGGGCTTAATCATTTAATGGACTCATTTGACTATTAAAAGGAAGCTAACTCCCCAATTGACTAAATATCACAACACTCTTGTCTCTAGGTGCTATTGGGTCTGGTAGGATGCACAGGCACCAGTCCTACCCTCTTAACAGAAGTTCTATCCGAACCCTTCATTTCAGTTATTGAGTCAATTCAACTCATCATTCTCTAATGATGAGTTCCTTATATCATTAGATTAAGAGCTGTGGTAACAAAAAGCAAAGAATTGGGATTATAACATTAAGACTGACAGTTCAAACCCATCAGCCACTCTAAGAAGAAAGCTAAGGCTATCCACCTTCATAATGGTTCCAGAAACCATTAATTCTGTTCTAGATGGTCTTCTCAGTAGATATTGAATTTAGCTTTTGTTTGATTACCCAATAGGGAGGTACCTATGGACACATTCTGTAGCAAATATTTTCACATTTTTCATCACATCAAAGATTTTGCTTCTAGGTATTGCTAGCACTCATCAATCTACAAACTGCACAGCACCTGCCAACAGAATTCCTGTGTCTTTCAAATTTACAGTATGTGACAGGGACCAAGTACTCAGAAAGAATGTAAACCCAGTAAGAAGGTAAATATACACTTATTTGCTGATTCTTGGCAAACAAATTTACTGTGGTTCACAACTGATCAGTGAGTAAGGAAAAGCCAGTCCTGTGTATTCCTTGTCGATGGGGTACTCTTCTCTGGTCCCTCCTATTAACATACCCAAAGTAAGACAACATCTCCCCATCGTCACCCCATATTGGCTGTACTTTTCTCAAGAAAGGTTTGTTTGTTCTCCTAACAATTATTGCTGACAAAGGAATATTCACTATGAAATTCAACCACAGTGAGACACTCTGAAGATTTTCTTCAGATAGTGATTTACCAATTCCTATAGTCAATGATCAGCCTCCTGGGTAGCTCAAATGGGTAAGTTTTTAACTACAAGCTGATAGTGTCATGGTTAGACCCTCCCCAGAGGTGCTGCCAAAGAGAGGTCTGGCAATTTGAATCATAAAAAAGAAATCAGCCAATTAAAAAAAACATGCTGCAGAGTTCTACTGTCACTTGGGATTAACATGAGTCAAATTTAATTCCATGGTTAGCAGTAAGAACCACGATAAGGAATTCTTATAGTGCTGACGTGTGGGGCTACTCACCCTAGCTTGACAGTTAGAAATCCACAGCTGGCCCGTTGGAGAGAGATTGGGTTTTCTACTCCGCTAAAGTGTTTCCATTTCAGAGACACACAGGGAAAGTTGTAACCTGCCTTACAGCGTTGCTGAGTCAGACTCCACTCTGTGGCAGTGAGAGTTCTGTTGTCCTTGATGTCTTTGTGAAGTAAGTGATGGAGTGCCCAATTCAACTACTCAATGAAGAGTGTTGCGTTGCATCCGTCCAGAAACACTGGGGAAGAAAGACGCTCTCTCTTGAATCATTTCTACTACATGCACATGGGGTCGCCATGACTCAGAACCAACACAATAGCAACTGGTTTGAGTGGGATACATTTATTTAATATGAGTATGTTCCCTCTCTATTCAAATTAATCTGATAAGTAACTGTGAATCATTCACTCTGCAAAATATTCATTCTTGTTCTGTATAGTTTTTTCTTAATGAACACATATTTTACAATACCAGTCCTTCAAAAAAATAGCTATAATAAAAGCTAGCAGTACATGAGCAATTACCATGTGCCCTTGTTCTATGAATTTTCTATATAGAAACTTATGCAATGCAATAATCCTGTTAGATAAGAACTATTATTATGTGACTAATGAGAACATTGAGTCAGAGTGGTTAAGTAACTTCGTAAGTGCATGCAGCCAGAAAAGTTGGTAAATGTAAAATTGCTAGAGTGGTTGGAAAGCAGTGATACAGGCATGGATCATTTTGTCTGAACTTAACAAACATATACCACTAAGCTGAGAGAACTGCTGACCTAGATACTGAAGATTTGAATAAGATCGTGTGGGGGAGAATAAAGTGTGAATGGGCACGCCATAAAGAAACTCAGAGTTTGAATCAACCTTAGGGTCTGCTCTGATGTATTTCTTTGTAACTTCCCTGACCATGAAATCCTCTGTGTTGTTCTGGACTGCTTTCTGAGTGCCTTCTGTTCTTACTTATTATTTGAGCAAACAATTACCCAGCACCTGAAAACAAAATGGCAAAGATGAAAACTAACAGTTGTCCTTC
>PVJH01047238.1:0-11462 GCA_004026705.1 Nesogale talazaci
GTGTCCCCTGGTTGAGTCAGATGGGTTGCCACTCCCTGGTTCCAAGGTTATCGCTGTCATTCCATCTGGAGCTCCCCGCTCTGTTGCACACCCTTAGTGTTTTTCCCTGGTGTGGTTGTGTCAGACAGGTTTTAATCCTGACCCTGGTTCTCCACTGTTGACCCCGAAAGGCCTTGGGTCAGTGATGGTAGCTGTATTTCATAGTGGGGCTGGCCATATGATCCTCTTTGTGCATCGGCTGTTTTGAGTGGGGGTATCGTCCTGAAGGATTGGTGGACCAGGATGCACTCCATTCTCTCTTCCTCCCTCTTCATTTGTTCTCATGTGTTCTGGTCAGGCATCTCTCACTCCCCAAGCTGCAGCTCCAAGTGCTGACCTCCGAGGCAAACTCCCCTCGTGGAGAGGAGGCTGCCCCTGTAGTTGGGATTGGGGTTGTGTGCTCAGACTCCTTCTTTGGTTCCCCACTTCATGCTGCCACACTGCATTCACATCCTGGATCACCGGGTTTAACTTACACTGTGGAGATATAAACAGTGCACTCCCCTTGGCTGGGTTAGTACCCCATTCCCTCTTTACATATCACCATTTGCCCCATGGCCCACTCGACAGGGTTCTCTTGGAGAAATAAAACCAGGACACTAGCAATTCTCTTTATATATTTATATAGCTAGAAGGATATATATAAGATAAGAAATAAACAGTTAACTAATTTATAAAGCAGTACAAATGGCTCAGTGAAACTCATTTGCGTGAGGCAGCTAGTAGACTGGCAGTCCTCGGAGTCTTGAGGGCCGCCGAGGAGTCCTCTGTAGAGCAATTCAGGCTATCCGGCCACAGGCAGCAAACAGCAAGGCAGGTCGCCCACAGTCAGCCAGATGACAGAGTCCGACCGTCCCCAGCTCAAGAGATGTGTATCCCAGGAGTGTGGCGAAGCAGGGCTTGAAGGAACCTCGACTCACAGCCACACAGTCCACGATTTGGTGTCCCACGGGTAGTTGCTTGGAGGTTGAAGCACAGGACGAACAAGGCAGCCGGCTGGTCTGAAGATCCAGAAGCGGAGCTTGCCAAGCCTTTTCTATCTCCGCCCTTCAATTGATGGCGTGTGTTCATTGGCCATGTTGTCCCAACAGACCTATTGGCACCACAAGCTTACCTCTCACACCCAGGAGGTCCAGGACCCCGAACTCAGAGGGTATATTACATTTCAGTCATCCTTCCTTGCCTGATGGTGACACTCCAATAACAGGAAATGCTCCTCCCTGCCCAGCCAGGGGTTCTCGTGCCTCACAGCCCATACAAATGCTCAAGGGTCGAGCTGTCTCCCTTACCGGACCACTGTCCACGATGGGGACCCCACTGCTGGGGACTGTCTTCATACTGGTGCTCAGTAGTGGTGCACAGTGGTGGTTTCTCAGGTCATAGGAAACGGTTTAAGAACACTGGTGGCCTACTGGGCTACCACTTTGGCTACTAACCATAAGGTCGTAAGTTCAAAACCACCAGTGGGAGAAGATGAGACTTTCTTCTCCTATAAAGATTTAGTCTTGGGCTGAACCGCGGTGGCGTAAGTAGTTGAGTGCAGGACTGCGGCCCGTGGGCTTGGAGGTTCAAATGCAGCGGTGGCTCTCAGGATCAACACTGGGTAGCGCCCACGACCACCAGAGGGCAGTGATGCCCACCAAAACTAAACAAACAAAGATTTAGTCTTGAAAACCCACAAGGGCAGTTCTACTCTGTCCTGAAAAGTGGCAATGAGTTTGGGGTCTGGAGGTACCTGTTGCCAAGAGATGGCAAGTCCAGAAACCCAGCGACTGCCTCCTGGGTCAGACTAGCCGGGAGCGGACATCTGTAGTTTAAAGTAGCCCCTCCTGTTAACCAGGTTCCTCTTCTCCTGGGACTCCAATTACATGTTTAGTAGACCTTTTGATGTTGTTCCACAGGTCCCCAAGACTGGCGATGTGTTTCCAATTATGTCTCTCCATGTTTTTTTTTTTGTTTGTTTGTTTTTTGGGGGCATCACTGCTCTCCGGTGGTGGGAGTAGGAGGCCCAGCCCCACTGCTGGAATTGAACCTCCGTCCCAGTGGGCCGCAGTCCCGAGCACAACCACTACACTACCAGGGCTCAGCCCCTCTCCATGTTTTTCAAATGGCGCCATTTTCAGTCTGGTTTTTAAATCTAGTGACTCTTCAGTATCATTGTTTTGCTTTGGAGTATAGCTTGAGTTGTGGGTTTTGGGTTTTCTTGGGGGTGGGGAATTAGTTTTATTTTAGCATTTAAGCTTCCAGGTGGTTCTTTATCTCTGCCAACAATTCTAAGATGCCTGTGTTTGGTTCAGGCTTGACTTTACCTTTCAGGGCACCATGCTAAGAACTGCTTGAAAGCTGCAGCATCCGGGGCAGCTCAGGGTTGTGTCCATGGGTAGTCATTTACTGGTTCCTTTCTACCCTGGACGTGGGGGTGGGGTGGTAGGGAGTCGGATTGCAGAGGTGAGGTGTGTGGCAAGATAGGTGGCAACATAGGCGTCAATTTGGTGAGCCATGATTCTCAGGAGTTTCGGAGTCATGTGGTGTGGCCGTTACATCATGACCCCCAGGATATGCTCTGGGGTTAAGGGTGGGATGCCCCCCTCGATCGTAACACCGTCCATCAGGAGACTCTCTGGATGTGGCTTGTAGCACCTTTACCTTCCAAGACGCAGAAGAAAGAGAAGCACACAGAGAGCACAGGCACCCCTTTCCTCCACAGAGGCGAATCAGCCACCACTGAGGCGACTGCAACTCATCAGGACGCCAAGGACACTGCGGTGCTGGTCCTGTGGGCTTCCTGGAGTAGCCCTTGAGAGAGCAGAGTCCATCTCACTGCCAGGGAGCGGCGGGTGCTTTTGAGCTGCTGACCTCGTGGTTAGCAGCCAGCGCAAAACCACGATGTCACCGGGGCCCCTCAGGGACTTGCCACTACCAAGGAAAAAGAGTTGGGAGTGGAGCCTGTCTTTTTGGCCTGGAGTCCCTGCACTGTGAAGCTCCTGGACACAGGGGCGATTGACCCCAGAATATCTGGTGGTCTTCAGAGTACACTGGGCCCACAGATGCACAATGGAGTTAACCCCCCCACCCCTCCAAGCCAGCAGAGCCTGGAGGCCTTCTCCAAGGACGCGATTCTCAATGTGAACCTTGGTCTTGGGATGAGAGCGCCTGCATGGCTGCTTAGTGCTTTCTGCTGAGGGAGGGAGTCTGGCCCTCCCTGTTCTGCTATCACGACTGGGGAGCAGACGAGAAACAAGTCCATAGACTCGCACATGGACATAAGGGAAAGGCCTATCTACAAGAGGAACGGGACATGGAGAAGGCATCCCAGCCCAGTGCAGTTCAAAGTCAGAAGTCCGATATTAGCCCACATGTCTGATACCAGTCCATAAAGTCCCCTTCCAACTCACGAAGTCACAAACCAGTGGGTGCAGAGTCTTGTGTATCCAGCTAGGGTACAGGCATCCTGGCACTGGCAGGGGTCTCTCTGTGGCTTCTCTGGCCCCAGAGGTCTGGTTCCATCAGGGCAAGCCCATGTGGCTTCTCCTCCAGTTCCTCTATTCTCCAGGAATCAGGATCGATCAGCATGCTGTTATTATCATCTTGTCAGGAGGTCGTCGTCTCAGTCAAGTCTCTCTTCTCCAATTAGGAAATACAACGAGACTTCCCAGCATTCTCAGGAGAAAGCTATGCCCACACAGAGGTCTCATTGACTACTCATTGGCTATCTCCAGATTAACAGGCTAGATTCCACCCCTACATCCCAGTCATGAATTGACATCACGAATACATGACTGCTGTAGTGGTGAAAGTCCTGGCTCTGATGGGGTTTGGCCAAGGGCAATGCAGCCCAGAGGAAAGACTGAGAGCCGAAGGAAGGTCGAACTTGAGCATGGGACAGGAGGAACGCAAAAGGAAGCAATGGAAAGAACCAGGAGACAAAAGACATTTATATAGGTCTAAATATAGGCATGTATACATGTAAATATTAACATATAACAACAGGGACATAAGTCTATGGACATATATTTGTATGTTAAGTATCAAGGTAGCAGGCAGATATTGGGCCTCTCTTCAGGTCCTCCCTCAGTGCAAGAACACTTTTTTCTTTTTTTTTTTTTCTCCCCAAGGGGAGTGCACCGTTCCTGGAAGTACTGCAATACCAGGTCGATGCGTGGAGTGAACAGAGCAAGCCCCTATCCATCTCCTAATTCCAAAAATCCATTTAACATGTTGTCCTCAGATAGAGGACATATCAGATATTAAACTGATAAGAACAGATACTACACTTGATCTTAGCCAAAAGGCTGAGAATAATAATTTTTTAATAACTTGGCATTCCGTGATACTCACCTTCCAGACACGATTGCTGAAATCAAAATGGGTGCATAAGCAAATGTGGTGAAGAAAAGCTGATGTTGCCTGGCTATATATCATCTGGGATCTTGAAGGCTTGAGGTTAAGCAAGTGGTCATCTAGCAGGGAAGCAACAAAGCCTATATGGAAGAAACTCACCAGCCTGTGTGAAGCACGAGGTGCCGATGGACTCAGGTATCAGTCATCAGAAGAGCCAAAACAGACATCCATACCAATGCAAAAGAAGTGGTTCAGAGGGGAGACCCAAAGCCCATCTGTAGACAATTGGACATCCCCTCACAGAAGGGTCACAAGGAAGAGACTAGCCAGCCAGGGTGCAGCATAGCACTGATGAAACATGCAACATTCTTCTAGTTCAGAGGTGTCAAACTACATTAAAACACAGACCATTTGGTGCAACAGGCAGGATTCATGTGGGCCACATCACATTTATAAATTTTGTTAAATTCATATATATTTTAATTGATATTTTGAAGTGAGGATTCAGGAATATGGATAGGATAATTAAAACACTATGCAATTGCTTTTATTTAAATATCTATTTTATTTAATGTAGCTATAAAACTAAAATTATTCTTTTTTACCTGAAACTTGCCAGTGCTTTCCTCCTACTAGTTTTCCAATATCTGGATTCAAAGACTGAGAGCAGACAAGCTTCATTAAGACAGATAGATGTTTATCAGTAAATCTTGATCTGTAGCCATTTATTTAATTACATGGACAAAAATGGTTGCTCATCCAAGTACATACTCTGAAAATGGCATAAAATTTGTGCAGCAAACTTTTTAATTTCTGGATATTTCTCACCTAAATAAGAAAATATTTTGGGAATTCCTACTTCTTGATGATTGTCTTTTAAAAATGAATCATTCTGGAAATCAATTAATTCAAAATATTGAATAAAATAGTTAAAGAAATAAATTAGCATTTTGACAAAGCTGCTTAAATGCAGAGATAGAATATATAATATCTATAACTTAGCAAAGGAAATGTAACAAATGCCACTAACAAATCAATATACACTTTAAGATGCATATAATTTAATGCTAACTTTAACAAAGTCCAACTGCTACACATTTTCACTTACCTCTTATGTTGTGACAGGAAAATAATAACAAAGTAACTAATAAAAAACACAACATGTTAGACAGCCGACAGATGTGATGCCCACTCGTCATGGCTTCCCTCTAACAATGTCCACGAGCACCGCCACTAGGTAGGATTCATAACAGCACAACCCAGAGTGCTTTTTTTAACCTTTCACTGTTGGGATCAGTTTCCATTATGTGACACCGAGAGTGGCAGACATAGCACTTCCAGACGTCGCCAGAACTGAACCAGCATTTTTGCATGTCCACAGGTCCCCAGGAAAGACACTGGTCTTCAGTAGTTAAAGGGCTAACGTGGGAATTGTGTGTACAGTATTGCCTCGATCTCAGTTAAGCACTGTTTTCTTCATAACATTTTTTTCTATTTTCTTTTTTTTTTTTTTCAGAGCGTTGTGGGCCACAAAAAATTACCTCGGGAGCTGAGCCCCGGTGGCGTCGTGGTTGTGCGCGGGACTGCGGCCCACTGGGACAGAGGTTCAATTCCAGCAGTGGGGCTGGGCCTCCTACTCCCACCACCAGAGAGCAGTGATGCCCCCTCCCAAAAAAATTTTTAAAAAAATTACCTCGGGGCCACATGTGGCCTGAGGGCCACCAATTTGACACTCCTGCTCTAGCTCTTTAATGCTTCCTCCTCACCCTTTCATGACCCCAGGTCGACCTTACAAATCCGACTAGACCCTCCTGCTCCCACCAGGGTGGTGATGCCAAAAAACAAACAAATCCGACTAGACCGAATGGCGCGTGTACACTGGAATGTCCACACATGGAATCCAGCACAGAGAACCCCCTCAGGAACAATTATGGGAGTGGTCATATCCTGAAAGTAGGGGAGAGTGGGGAGAGAAGGGGAAGAAAGAGGGAACCAATGGCAGTGCTTGATGTACCACCCCACCACTGGCACAAGGGGCAGGAACAACAGAAACACGCGTGAAGAAAGACAGCAAATGATGTAAGATATGAAAATAGTAATAGCATAATTTATCAAGGGGTCACAGGGTGGGGGAAGGAGGGAAAATAAAAAGAGCTGATACCCAGGGCTCAAGCAGAAAGAAAATGTTTTGAAAATGGTGATGGCAACATATGTACAAAGGTGCTCGATACAAGTGATATATGGATTGTTATAAGAGCCCCCAATAAAGTGATTTGTTTAAAAAGAAAGGAAGTCCACGCTGCTGGGACCTGGTGAGGAGGGAGGGGCCCTGCTAGTCCCTGCAGCTGAGGGTCTGTGCAGGCTCGGTGGCCCACCCACCTTGGCTGCATTGTGTTTGAGGAGAAAGGCTTCCTGGAGCACCCAGTGGAGCTTCTTGGCTGTGGCTCTCTCCAGAGGTGGCAGCTGTGAGGTTCCCTTGTCAGTTCCCACTCACGAGGACGGACTGGCGGGCTGCCCATGCCGTCTGTCAGTGCTCTCAGTGCTCTCAGGGCGGCCTGCTCTTGACCCCATGGTTGCAGTCACTGGGTTGGCCCATGGCATTGTGGGTCCCCCTCGTTTTTTCTGACTCTGCTTACCAAGCTCGACTTCCTTCTCCAGAGACCGTGGGAGAGCCTCCGTGTCCTGACCTCTGAGGATCGTCCTGGCGGAGAGATAGGCTTGTAGACCCCTCCCTGGCGCGTCCCAGCACCACACAAATAAAGATCAACGGCGTCATATCTTTTTTTTTTAGATAGGAAATTTCAATTAGATCAGCACATCTAAGCAAAAAAGACGAAACAGTCATGGCTGTCTTGATCTTCAACTCTTGTGATTAAATTGAAATCAGTGTATCTTGCTCTGTTGTGGTCCTGTGAGGCAGTGTAAAGTCTTTCTGGTACTGAAGTACACTCATATAATCAGATATGTAAGTCTAAATATGAAATCGGTCTACAGGGTACAAGATGCCATTCACAATCTGGGAAAAAGTCAAAGTTACCAGTCCAACCACACCTGAGGAAAAGCAGTGACAACATGTGCGGGGACCGAAAGTTCTATAAAAGAGTTAAAAGTTCAATCAGTCATTTAACCAGAGCCAATCTTTAATTTAATTTCAGATTGGCTAAACAAAATATTCCTACCAGTCATTCATGATTTGATTTCTGGTGTGTGAGATCAATTTAAATAATGGTATATGCTATTAAAAAAAAAGTCGCAAGGCATTCCTACTTTATCATAAAGAAGGCTGTGGCCAACTCTGACTCACTGGCAGCCTTCGTGAGAGAAGCAGCCAAGTCTGTCCTTCTCCGCTCCTCTAATGCAGCCAAAGACCACTTTTATCCCAGGTGTGGACTTCTTGGAATCCCCAAATGCTCCATCAGTGTGTCCTCTCCCCAGTGACACCTGTGCTCCTCTTGTAAGGTGAGCAGACATCTGTCTGGAGCCATCCAGCCCGGACATGCTTGACCTTGCTACAGTCACTGGTCTGAACTCTGTCACTGTTTGTTGCCTGAGCTTAGTAGTCTATTGTCTTTATAACTGTAAACAGCCCTGCCCTTTGAAGCTTACCTTGCAGACTTGCTGACCTTCACTTGTCAGTAACTATATGCTAATCACCTAAGACTAGTAGTCTGTTATCTTTAAACTGTAACTGTAAACTGTAAACAGTAACTGTAAACTGTTAACTGTAACTGTAAACAGCCCCTTTTGCCCTAGGATTGGTCTAGGATTGGCCCCCTGTTGACTTTACCTCATTAGCATGAGCTGTGACCTTTACTCCTGACCATTGGCTATATATACCCTGAGTTTTGCCCCAATAAACGAGACTTGATCAGAATCCTGTCTTGTCTCCATTTCTCGCGTCTCCTGTCCCCCCAGTTCCTGCTCCTCCTTCCAGGACTTGCGAATTATGGACCCGCAGGCCAGGACACGTGGCGCCCAAACCACAGGGCCTAGACACGGAGGACCCAGTGAGGAAAAGTGCTCGTGGAAGCTAGCTAGCGACTTTGGAAATCGGTAACAGAGCCACTGCAGGAGCCTGCTGCAGTTTCGGCTTTAAGGTAAGTGGGAAGAGCACTCAATAATGGGGCAGGAATCAAGTTCACATGAGGAAAATGTGGTACCGGAATTAAGTTTACATGAAGAATATATGGTACAGTTAACTGAAGTTTTAAAGACGCGAGGAGTAAAGGTTAAGAAAAAGAATTTAAGTTTTTTGACTTTATTAAAAATTTATGTCCTTGGTTCCCTTTAGAAGGGACGATTTATATTAGGAACTGGAAAAGAGTAGGGAACGCCTTGAATGATCATTACGAGATTTTTGGAGCCAAGCGTGTTCCTGTTACTGCTTTCACTTATTGGGGTTTGATAAGAGATTTAATTGATATTCAAGAGGATAACCCAAAAATTAGAACTGTAATTTCCCGAGTGGAGGAAATTTTAAAATCCAGTAGTAAGCCGCCCTCTCGCTGTGAAACTTCTTGTCCGGATGAAGACTTGAAGTTTGATCTTATCTCGTTACATGATGAGGAGCATAAGGTATCTACTAGGAAAGAAAAATTACCTTTAAAATCACATTATTTTGAAAAACCTTTTGGCTATAAAGAACAAGTCCGTAATTTGACTGATCCCGGAGACTTTGTAGTGGATGAACCACCTCCTCATGTGGTTTGGGTGGATTGGGATGACACAGATGAAGAGGCCACTAAATACTGTAACCCTGACTGGCCTCCCTCAACCTCAAGATCCCCCCCTTGCATTTCCCCTTTATAGCCTACTGCTACTTTGATGCCTTCCAGTCAGGTTTGTGCTAAAACACATGTCAGTTGTCCAAGTGAGACAAGCCTTCTGGCTTGTCTTCTTTTCAACACATGTCAGTTGTCCAAGTGAGACAAGCCTTCTGGCTTGTCTTCTTTTCAGCGCTCTTGCAAGAAATTGGTTTTTCCAGTAATTGAGGTTGAAACCAATGATGACAATAGTGATGAGGATGCAGTACCCACAAGAAAACATGAGCCCTTTAAATTTTTGTTATTGAAAGAATTCAAACAGGCAGTCTCCACTTATGGTCCCAATACACCATTTACTATGAGCCTTGTAGAAGCTCTTTGTGATAAATGGCTCACCCCGGGGATTGGAATACATTGGCAAAGTCCGTCCTTTCAGGCAGAGATTCTTTACTATGGAAGTCAGAATATTTCGACCAATGTAAAGATATGGCTAGAAAGAATGCTGGTACTGACACCCCATGGACTCAAGATATGTTGTTGGGGGAAGGGGATTACTCTACTTTAGAAGAACAAATAAAGTATCCCCCTGGGTTATATATACAAATTCAGACCATAGCGCTTAAAGCATGGAAAAAAATTCCTACCAAAGGGGACGCCAACATTACCCTCACCAATATTAAACAAAAAACTGATGAATCTTTCCCAGATTTTACTAATAGGCCTATAATTGCTGCTGAGAGGCTGTTTGGGAGTTCAGAAACTAGTTCAGAATTTATTAAACAGTTGGCCTTTGAAAATGCTAACCCTGCTTGTCAGGCAGCTATACGCCCTCACAAAACCGACTTACACGGATATATACGCCTGTGTGCGGACATAGAGCCCTCATACCAACAGGGGCTGGCTATGGCTGCTGCCTTCAGTGGCCAAACAGTTAAAGATTTTTTGGCCGACAGAGATAAAACCAAACAGGCATGTTTTAAATGTGGTGAAAATGGTCATTTTGCACGAGAATGTTCTTTTTCCCGTCACCCTTTTAATACCTTACAGAGGGAGAGACGGCCATTGTCCTCTCCTAGAATATGCCCAAAATGCAGAAGGGTAAGACATTGGACCAGTGAATGTAAATCTAGGACTGACATTTCCGGTAATCCCATTTCCCTACAGTCGGGAAACGGGATGAGGGGCCTGCTCCAGGCCCCGAAACAAGTTTATGGGGCAGACAGCTTTGTTCGAGCCAGCAACAACAATCCGTTTCGAACCTCTGCCGAGCCACCCCAGGCAGGGCAGGACTGGATCTCTGTTCCTCCCCCCACACAGTACTAACCCCTGAAATGGGAACGCGAGCCTTAAGCACTGGAGTGAACGGTTCTTTGCTCCCTGAAACTTTTGGATTGATTTTAGGAAGAAGTAGTGTTACCATAAAAGGTTTGCAGATTTACCCAGGAGTAATTGATAATGATTTCACTGGAGAAATTAAAATTATGGCCAAAGCTGCTAGTAATATCATCACTATTTCTCAGGGAGAAAGAATAGCACAGTTGATTTTGCTGCCATTGGTTAAGGCTAATAATAAGAGTCAACGCCCTAAAAGAGGCACAGGAGGTTTTGGATCCTCGGATGTATATTGGGTGCAGCCGGTTACTAATCAGAAACCTTCTTTGACTTTATGGCTAGACGGCAAATCATTTACAGGTTTAATGGATACAGGAGCTCATGTAACCATAATCAGGCAGGAAGACTGGCCCCCTAACTGGCCTACCTCAGAAACTTTAACTAATTTAAGAGGAATTAGACAAAGTAGTAATCCCAAACAAAGTTTCAAATACCTCACTTGGAGGGACAAAGAAAACAATTCAGGCCTGATCAAACCCTATGTCATCCCCGAACTGCCTGTTAACCTTTGGGGCAGAGATTTGCTTTCTCAAATGAAAATCATGATGTGCAGCCGTAACTATGTAGTTACTGCACAAATGCTAGCTCAGGGGTATAGCCCTGGAATGACCACGGGTGATCTGAAACCCCTGTTTGACATTTTAAAAGGTGATCCCCATCCTAAATCTCCCAGATCGATCTCTGAGGAGGCACTGATTGCACTCCAGCGAGTAGAAGATGCCGTTGCAGCCCAGTTTGTCACTAGTATAGACTACAATCAGCCTTTAGCATTTATAATTTTCAATACAACAGTCACACCTACTGGCCTCTTTTGGCAAGGCAGCCCAATTATGTGGATCCATTTGCCCTCTTCCCCAAAAAAGGTCTTGCTTCCCTATTATGATGCTATAGCGAATTTAATTATTATGGGAAGAGAAGATGGCCGCC
>PVJH01047239.1:0-11388 GCA_004026705.1 Nesogale talazaci
AGCTACACAGGATTTTTCTTGGCTTCCATCTTTACAACAGCAGACCACCAAGTCTTTCTGACAGTTCTGGTGAGTTAACCGCCTGACTAAATAAATAAATAAAAAGAACAGCCCACCTTTAGGTTAGCAGCTAGGGGCAAACTGTTTGAAGCCGGGGACTTTCCAAGTGGTTACTCCTTGACATCAAGTAGGTGCGACTCATAGTAGGGCAGGGTAGAACTGTCCCTGTGGCTTTGTGAGACGTGCTCTGTACGAGAGCAGGGAGGGCCCTCTTTCTCCTACAGAATGGCTGGCAGTTTCAAACAGCTGGCTTTGCAGCGAGCAGTCCCCATGTGTAACCACTTCACTGCCATTCTCTAGGCTTGCCCTTCCTCCTTCTAGATGCTTCCATGCTCCTTTCCCTGCCTTTCCTCGTTCTTTTCATGCCCTTCTCCATCTCCAGTTTTCCTTCCCTGACGCTTCTCCTTTCTCATTTTCATTGAGCTATATAGAATTCAATCAGGTTTTAGGGGATGGTCTCTATTGACCATGAATGGATGATATATGTATATATATATATAGATAGATATAGATATATACACACACACACACTTGGTGGTGGTGGTGCTGGTGGGTCAGTTCCAACACTCAGTGACCCAGTGTACAAGAGAAGGAAGTGCTGTCAGGTCCAGCACCGTCCTCACGGTTTCTATGTTGGAACCTATTGTTGAGCCACTGGGTCAATCCATCTCTTTGAGGGTCTTCCTCTCTGTCACCGACCCTCTAGATCATCAAACATGACGCCTTTATAGGGTCTGGTCCCTCCTGAAATAATGAAAATGAACTCAGCTTAACGCCTCTTTTTCAAGCGACTCAATTCTCCAACTGGAAATAGAGATACCATACAATCCAGCAATACGTTCACTGATCACTGAAACACAACCCTCCCCCCCACACACACACACAAAGAAATGAGAGACAGAACATGAGCGATATAAACAGCTAATGGCTCTCCCTTTTCCATCCATGACATCAGCAGACAACCCGTGTTTGCATACTCTCTGAAGGTTCCATCCCCAAGGGGGCGAGTTTCTTGAGGCCTCTAGTAGACATCTGCATCTTCAGGAGAGTGCCCATAAAAGCTGCCCTTGATTTTCTGAACCTCAGTTTCCCCATCTATAACATGACAGCAATTCTACCTTGTCAATACCAAGCATTCCTCAGCTGAGCCAGCGTGGGCGTCCAGGGGCTCACCTGCCCTTCTAAAACCTAAGCTGGACCCAAGTGCTGACGATGGTCCCTGTGGGCAACTTTTCTCAAGGTTACTGCCATAGTGACCCTTGAAGAAGCCCTGGCAGCGTAGGGGTTACGAGCTGTGCTAATAACAGCAAGATCAGTAGTTCTAAACCACCAACCACTTCTCAGGAGAAAGACAAACCTTTATATTCATGTAAAGGGTTAGTCTCCAAAATCCACCGGGGCAGTTCTATCCTGTGTGACCCCTATAGGATCACATAGGATAATGTCTAGTTCATATGATAGTTCTTTTTTTTTTATTCAGCAGATGTCCACTGCACACTTTCTCATGTCAGGTACTGGGGGTGGAGGTGACATGGGACAGGACTCCATGCGGAAGAGACAGATGGACAAGGACACAGAGCATGACAGCCCAGGTTGATGGGTGCCCTGAGTGGGGGGGGGGGGGCTCCGTGGCTCAGAGGCCTTCAACTGGCACAGAGAGTGGCTACTCACCTTGATCAAAGGGTCAAGTCATTCATCTGACACCTGGGTAGAAAGAATTTTCTCATAGCAGCCAACAATGGTCTTTTCATCATAGCACATGTTCCAGGTAGGGAATTTAGAAAAAAATCACAGACCTGGGTATACTTTGAAGGAAGGCTGTTTAGTCATTTCTCCCAGGTAATTTTTTTTAGTATAAATCATTTTTATTGGGCGCTCTTCCAGCTCTAATAACAATCATTTGTATCAAGCACATTTGTACATATGTTGCCATCATCATTTTCTTTCTGCTTCAGTCCTTGGTATCAGCTCCTCTCTTTTCCCTCCCTCCCCTTCCCTCCTCGTGAACCCTTGATAAATTATAGAATATTATTATTTTTCATATTTTACACCCCCTGCTGTCTCCCTCCTTACTCTCCCCAGGCTTGTGATTTTCTGCATTTCATGCTGCTTGGAAGCCCATGGTTCTCCACCCCCCACCCCCCTCTAGTTTCACTGCTGTCTGTCAGCTTGTGAGTCTTTCGAGAAGTCTGGTTCCAACAGCATCCTGAGAACTCATTAGTGCCTGCGGTCTTCATCAGCTGCCATTACAGAGTCTAACTGTGAAGATAACACTTCTCCCCGATCCGGATCTGCGTCTGACAGGGATGGCAGGAGACTGGAAATGAGACCGAATGCAAATTGCAGACCGATTTGATCAAGGCCAGAGTTGCTGCAAGGAAGTGGAAGGGCAGGGCCTGAGTCCAAGCCCCCGCCGAGCACCCTGGCTTGGAAGCTAGCACTCCCTTGGGCCCCAGAGTGCTGGCCTTCCCTCCTCACCTCCCAGAGCCGATGTGAGGGTCCCTGAAGGAATTCCAGTTTTGAAGGTACCAGTGGAGCCTCAACCTATTGCTCAGCAGTGAGTTGCACACTCCAAGGGCTTCATGCGGATTTCAAGCCGGAACCTGTTAGAGGCAGATCACCAGGCCTTTCTGCGGCGGTCTTGTTGGGCGAGTTCCAACCACCACCTCTCAGCCAGCAGTCCATCCTCTGTGGCCTCGCCAGAGCTCTTGTGGCCTAGGGATTACCCTTAGGCTGCTAACAATGGGATTTCTGCTCCCCTAAGAAGTTACTGTCAGAGACACTCACAGGGGCAGTTCTGCCCTGCCTTGTAGAGTGGCTGTAAACCAGGATTGACTTGACAGCAGGGAGTCTGGCTTTGAGTTTCCAGAGAGTTCTGATGACAGAGAAATCTCACCGGGCCTTCAGATGGTTTGCTGCCAGGCACACAGGGGCCTCCCAATGGAATCACAGGGGCCCCGGCTGAACTGGCCTCCTGTGTACCCACCCAGAGGGCCTCAAATGCCAAACCCACTGGCACTGCCATCGAGTCGACTGACGGCCTCACAGTGACCCTGCACTCTTGGACAGAGTATATCTGCTCCTCTGAGTTTTCGAAACTTTTCATCTTTCTTTTTTTTAATCATTTTATTGGGGGCTCATGCAACTCTTATTACAATCCATCCATCCATTCATCCATTGTATGTCAAGCACATTTGTACATTTATTGCCCTCATTGATTTCCTACCCCCCCCCCAAAAAAAATCCTTTAAATTTTTACAGGCGCAGAAAGCCTCGTCTTTCCTCCATAGACCGACAAGTGTATTTGAACCGCCGGCCTTGAGGTTAGCAGCCCATTACCCACCAGGGCTTCTTCAGAGTGTCTCAGAATGTGCCTTTCCTCCCAGTCACTAGAGAGCTACTCTTGTGGACTCTTTGGAAAGAAAACATGAGGTGAAAGGATGTTTCCATGGAGAGATGAGATTGATAAGAAAACTGCCTTCCCACGTCCCTCTCCAACACATACACATTCGCAGTAACAGAGCTCTCTGGTAAAGTGACCAGATTTTAACATTGGTAAAACTGGACACCATTGACCGGGGGTGGGGGAGTGAGGTCGTGAGGGTAGGGGGTGTGAGAGGGGGTATATTCCCTTCCTGTTCTCCCACCATTCCCTAGCTTGTGGTGCATTCTTCCCCCAAATCGGGACTTTTTAAAAACACCGCGGTATGGGGGGGTGGGGGAGTGGAGGGCAATTGTTTAGAATTGGGACTGTCCCGCCAAAAGCGGGACATCTGGTCACTTTACTCTGGACGCAGGGCGCACTGCCCTGCGTGCCTCCTGAGAGCCTCCTTGGGGTGAGAAGGCACTCATCCCTGGGGCCGCTGGGAGACCACCGGGTCTGTAAAGTGCCTTCCCGACACAGCGTCCCAGCTGGGTCACCTAAGCCAGGGGGGATCCAAAGGACCTAGCCCCGCGTCTCCACTGACCAAAACCTCGGGAACCGCACCCAGGCCATACGATGCCCCCCAGCTCCCCACTGACCCGAAGGCAGCAAGGAGCCCATTTGGGAAGCCACTTTTGAGGCTCAGGTGGGAGCAGGTCCTAGGCCTGTCCCGGGTCACCCTGGCCAGCAGGGCGGGGAGACCCTGGAGCTGAGCTGGGGATGGACGAGCCTCCGGCCTTGCGTTGCCAGGCGCGCGGTTGCTGGGTGACCCGAGCTGTTTACCGCCGGCTGCCTGCGAGCGAGCGGATCCCTGGCAGCGCTGCGCTCGCCGCACCCACCATGGCTTCTCGCAGCGCGGGCACCCTCCTGACGGAGTTCAATGCCGCCTACGTGCCCCCTAGCCTCATGCCTGGGTAAGGTGCTGCATTTGGTGGCCCAAGGCCCTTGGGGGTCTGGGGGTGCTAGCCTCTTCGCCTCCCATCCCCCTCTTCCCTGGCCCAAACTCCTCCCCAGAGTCCTTGCGGGTGGAAGCCAGAGGAAGCCCGGAGCCACTGCGGCTTTGCCCCTGACTAGGTGGCCCGGTGGTGCAGTGGTTAGACACGGGACTGATCTGCAAGGCGGGCAGTTTGAAACCACCAGCTGCTCTGTGGGAGAAAGGGGGGGGGCGTGTTGTGTACATGAAAATTGTCATGTGGGGCCCAGCCCGAAGGGTAGTAATGCCCTGTTTTGTGGCGTCCTTTTTGGAGGTGTCCTTTTTGGAGGTGGACATTGAGGGCAGTGGGGGTGGTGGGGGGTGGGGTGGTGAGGGGGGCCGGGGCGTCGATGGCAGTGATAGTGGGTGGCCTTGGAATGTGGAGGCCTGCAGGCAAGACAGGCGGGAGCCAGAGTCGGCAGGATTAGAATTTGTTGGAGTGAAGGAGGCGGGATGGGATGTCTCTCTCAAGAGAATCTGGCCAAGTCGGTCGGAACGCGTTCATGCTTAGTCTTGTGAGCCATCCTTGGACTTTAGGGTCTCGCATAATCCTCCCAGACTTTTCACTTGGAAAGATTCCTCGTCTGCACAGCTGCCTTGCCTTTCGCAGTGTCCCAGGGCCCGGGCCGCAAAGTAAGCATTGGTTTACTTGTGCTTCCTTACTACTCTGTAGTACACAGTTGCACAGTCTCTCACGACATCAGAGGTTTCTGATTCTAGGCCCGGCCCCACGGCACCTTTCTAGGGAATCAGAGCTTGTTTTCAGATCTGCAGTCTCAGCCCCCAATGGAGGGAGCTCTGGGGACCGTCCTGTTATGCATTGGGCTCTCGTCAGCAAGGTCCCAGTTGAAACCACCAGTGGCTCCTTGGAGAAGGACGACTTACAGATCTGCCCTGTCCTGTGGGGTGGCTCAGAGTCAGAAGAGACCCCATGGCCGTGAGGGAGGCAGGAATGGAGTGCCCACTAAGCGAGGGAAGGTGTGTGCTTCCTTAGTCACTTGGATTGCACCCCTCCACCTGGTGCACGGCACATCTGTGGTGTGGTGAGAGCCACGTGGAATTGTGCAGAGTCGTGGGGTAAGCCTGCTTACCTCTCTTACTTGAGAATCTGCCTCTACCCTTCTGCATTCTGAGAGGCAGGGTCAAGCCTGCATTTCCTTTCTCCGGATGTCTTCAAAAACTCCCACCTCCCATCTGAACACAACTCCCCTCCTTCTCCCAAGAGTCTCAAAGGACCAACCCACCCTCCTCTTACAGGGTGAGACTGGTCTCCGCCCTGACTGGTCAGCGGAGACCAGGTCCAGAGACGCCCCCTGCATAACAGCAGCACGTGGCCTCGGGTACCTGAGGGAATCAGTGAATGGAGTTACTATCTCAGGAGCTCTGCAGACAGTCTTTATTTGGGTGAAGGAGAAAGAAAAAACCAACCCAGGCTGCCTCTTGCAAATGGAACAGAATGCAAATGAAGAAAAGACCCCACAGAGCACAGTTCTTTGGTAGGACGCGTGGAGTGGTGTGAAGCGGAATTAGCTTAGCACGGCGGGGTTGTCATATGACATCATTTCTGGAGACGCGGTGCACCGTCAGCACCATGGGTTCCATTTCAGAGTGCACCTGCGTGACAAAGCCAAATCCTGCCCTGTCCTGCTCCAGCCTCGGAGCTCCGGACTTGTTGCTGTCTGAGGCTGCTGCTGGATCCCTTATGCCATCCATCTCATGAGGACCTTCCTCTGTTTTTTGCCAACCCTCTCTCCTCTACCATGCATGGTGTCCCTTATCAGCACTAGTCTCTCCTGCCACTCTGTCCAAGTGCCTGAGACAAAGTCTGTGGCCGTCATGTGCTTATGTTAATTTCATGATTGAGATGTAGGGGTGGAGTCTAGCCTGTGAATCTGGAGATAGCCATTGAGTAGCTAATGAGGCCTCTGTGTGGGCCTGACTTTCTCCTGATACGTCTGGGAAGTCTCGCAATATTTCCCTCGTGAAGATGAGAAGCTATCTCCCCAGTTGTGGGAGTTAGTCTCAGAGACGATGAATCACGGACAAGACAAGATGGCAGCATCTGAGAAGCTGGAGGAGCCAGAGGAGAAGTCACACGGCTTTGCCCTGATGGAGCCAGACCTCTGAAGCTGGGGCGGCCACATGGAGACTTCTGCCAGCGATGAGTTGCTTCTGCTGTTGATGGACCCCGAGCCCTGGAAGTGAGGAGCCATGTGGAGACCCCTGCCAGCACCAGGATTCTGCACCCACTGACCTGTGACTTCGAGAGTCAGAAGGAGATTATATTGACTGATTTCAGGCATATGGGTTAATATCGGACTTATGACTTTGAACTGGGCTGGGCTCAATGTCCTGTTCCTCTTGTATCTAAATCTCTTCCTTATATCTATATGCGTGTCTATGAAGTTTGTTCCTCTAGTCTACCCAGACTGACACAAAGTCTCACCCTCCTTGCTACTAAGGACCATTTTGACTGCTCTCTTTTAGAGACAGATTTGTTTGTTGTGGTCATGAATGGTTTCTTCCCTCTTCTCAGATGATACCATCTTTTCAACATTCTTCCATCTCCCTTATCCATTGTCCACATTTCACATCCAAACAAGGCGATGGGAAATATCATGACTTGGGTCAGGTGCACTTCAGTTCTCCAAATAACATTCTTGCTTTTCAATGCTTTAAAGAGCTCCTGTGGAGCAAATGCCCTGTCCCAGACATGGTTTAATTTCTTGACCACTGCTGCCCTGAGCTTTGACTGCGGATTCAAGTAAAATGCAATCCTTGAAAACTTCCTGCTGGTGCCTGTTGGTCTCACTGTGAGAACATTGGTCTTCTTTGCACCATCCACCCTGAAGGCTACTGCAGTAGTTATATAATCTTTTGTCCATTCAAAGATTAAGAATTCAAGGGTGGAGTCTAGCCTGTCAGTTAGATCATAGCCAAGGAAACCTCAATGTGGGTATAAACTTCTCTTGAGAATTCTGGGAAATCCAGCAGTATTTCCCCCTTGGAGATCGGAGACTCACTGCTCCCTTCCTTGGAGATGCTCTACTGACAAGACACATGGCACTACGCTGATAAACCCCATGTCCTGAGAACTGGAGGAGCCACCTGGAGGCCCCTGCCAGCGCTGAGATGTTTACAACATCACTGGATCCAAAGACTTTCCACCCGCTGTCCTGTGATCACCCTGCATTCAGCATCATTGTATGTGTTTCGTGAGTGTGAAGAGGACTTTATGGATTGGTATCAGACATATGGGCTGGTCTCAGACTTATGGACTTGGGCTGGACTGAGTTGGGATGCCTTCTCAATGTTCAATACCTCTTGGATATTAACCTTTCCCTTATATACATATGTGTATTTCCACAGATTTGTTTCTCTAGTCTACCCAGACAGTGTAACCCAGTTACACCGAAAGTTTTTCATCAGGAAGGACATCAAGTCTTCCTCACGTTCAGCAGCTGAGAGGTGCCCTTCGCCGGGTGCAGGTTGTTGATAAGCCTTCCTCTGTTCCTGGGGCTGCATTCTCCTTCACACGGTCTGCCTTCTTGGCTTACTCGCTCAGCACACAGGTTGAAAATATGTAGTGAAAGGATACCACCCTGACACACACCTTGCCTGCTTTTAAGCTGTGCATGCTGTCTTCCCTTGCTCTGTTCAAACAACCACCTCTTGGTCCATGTATAGGTTCTGCATGACTATCGTGACGTGTATGGGAATTCCCATTCTTCGTAATATTAACTACAGCTCATCATGGTCCACACCGCCAAACATGCCTGTGCAGCGTCAATAAACACCAGGAAACATCTTTTCTAGAATGCTCTTCTTCCGGCTGAGATCCACTTCATGTCAGCCATGGCACGCCCCATTCCATGACCTCTGCTGCATCCAGAAGCCACACGCTGGCTGTGTCGAAGAAGGCCGGGTGGGGTTTTCACGGGAGTCCTTTCATTTGTCGGGGTGTTCATGTGATAAAGATAGGGGAGGGGCTGGGGACACAGGATGAACAAATGAGGAGCTCTTCTTGCAGTCTGGTGTCTACACCTACGTAAGGCTCAGCTCAAGCCACCTTTGCAGTCATGAGTGGTGACACTGGGAACCACTGGGACGATAGTCAAGGGATGTGAAGGGCATTGCTGTCAGAGAACATGCAAGTCGACCGTGGAAGACGTAGTTTGGCTAAAATGTAATCTCTTTTTAAGAAATGTCATACCTGATCACTTGATCTGCCTTTTCATCCATTTTAAAGTTTTACAATATTTAATATTTTCTGCTTTCTTTCCTCAATTTTATTGGGGGCTGTGACAGCTCTTATAGCATTCAATACATCAGCCATATCAAGCACACTTGTACACATGTTGCCATATTCATTTCTAAATATTTTCCACTTGAGACGTTGGTATAAGCTCCTCTTCCCCACCCCCCCTTTTTGTTAATGAATCATTTTATTGGGGTCCCATACAACTCCCATCACGATCCACACATACATCAATTGTAAGTAGGCCACATGTGCACACTTGTTGCCATCCTCACTCTCAAAATACCCTTCTCTGCTTAGGCCTCCAGGACCAGCTCCTCATATTTCCCTTCACTCCCCTCTCCTCCCCCATGAATTCTTAATAATTTACAAATTATTACTTTTTCATATCGTACACTGTCCAATGTGTCCCTTCACTCATTTCCCTATTGTCCGTGCCCTAGAGAGGAGGTTATATGTAGATCCCTGAAATTGGTTCCCCCTTTCTACTCCACCATCCCTCCACCCCCTTGCATCACCACTCCCACCACTAGTCGTGAGGAATCATCTATCCTAAATCCCCCATGTTCCCGACTCCAGTGTACATCCCCTGATCTAGATGGATTTGTCTGGTAGAATTGGGATCATGATAGTGGATGGGAGGAAGCATGTGAGAACTAGAGGAAAGTTGCATATTTCATCATTACTACACTGCACCCTAACTGGCTCATCTCCTCCCTGCAACCCTTCTGTAAGAGGATGTCACTTCACCTATTGATGGGCTTTGGGTCCCCAATGTGTAGTCCCCCTCATTTATAATGATATAATTTTAGTTCTTTGATGCCTGGCACCAATTCCCTTCAACACCTCATGGTCACACAGGCTGGTGTGCTTCTTCCATGTGGGCTTTGTTGCTTCTGAGCTGGATGGCCACTTGTTTAAGACCCCAGACGCTATATCTTTTGATAGCTGGACACCATCAGCTTTTTTCACACATTTGCTTTGCAGACACTTAATTGAGGTTTTTCTATGTGCTGCTCATTCTCATTGGGTTTTGATTATTTGTTTGTTTGCTACTTACTGGTGTTTTGTCTGCTTTTCTGTATGTGATGTATATACCAATAAAACTTTTAAAAAAAGAACCACCAGAAAATACATGAATAAAAAGGACCACCAGGATCATGAAGTTGGGTGGTAGATGTTGTTTCTTAAGGATCCCCTCTGCCCTTTGCCATTCTCTGGTGCCCCATCCACCCTTTTCTTGGTGACCCTATTCCATGAAGGGTGGTCTCGGTCCTCCTTTGTCTGCCATTCCTGTGAGTGCCTATCCTGCGACTGATTTAGAAGCTGCAATGACACGTGAATCAGAAGCTAGGGACCCTGTGTGAGCCCAGGCTGGTGTGAACAGCGGGGTGAGTATAGGCTGACTTTGCCATCTGAAGTTTTCTGGTAGGGAGGGACATGCTCACCTTCAAACTTCTCACAACCAGGCAGGCATTGGTGGGTTGGACGTCTCTCAATGCTATCCTGTAGGCAACTTTGGTCATGAAAGGATCCACGGTTCCCAGCCACACATAGGGTGCGATCGTTTGGGTGGGTCTTCGCATCTTAATCACGGGATTTTCAAGAGCAGCCCGTCTCCTTTCCCCGCTCACCCATTGTATTTGTAGAGGCAGCAACCTTATGGGCTGATAATTGCCTTTGGGGCTTCTGCAACCCGGCCTGCTCCTGTTGCAAAAGGAGGTCTTGGCTGTTTACACTCTTAACAAAATCCTTCCAGCAGCCCAGGTGCAGAGTCTGAGGGCTAGAGAGGCTGGGCCACTTGTCTGGGGTCATTCAACAAATAAGTCAGGATTTGCTGAGTTTGGGGTACCCCGCCATGCAGCTTCTTGCTCCAGAGTGGGGGGTGGGACTGATATTCAGAGAGAAACTCTGGTTGCCTGGGCTGGAGTCCTGGCTTTGTCCCGGGCTAATAGTGTGACCTTGGGCACATGGTTCATCCTCTCCTGTATCTCTTCTACGCTGAGTGCGGGAAGTACCATGGCCTTCCAGAAAAGCGAACACATCTGTCTAGAAAGAAGTACAGCCAAGATGCCCTTTAGAGTAAGGATGGCGAGACTTTGTCTCCCTTGTTTGGGGCATGTTATCCGGAGGGGGCAGTCCTGAGAAAAAGACATTGTGCTTGGTAAAAGTGGATGGTCGGTGAAAACGAGGAAGCCCCTCCATGAGATGGCTTGAAGCAGGGGTCACCGTGGGCTCAGACACAGATCACTGTGAGGGGGAGAGGGGGTGCGGTACCAGGCAGTGTTTTGTTCTGGGGCACACGGGTCCACTCTGAGGGGGAATCCACTTGGGTGGTGCCAAAGGATGAGAACAGCAAGGCCTTAGTTAGGTCCTGGGTAGCATAGTTGGTTTGCACAGGACTGGTCATGCAGTCCAAGTTCAAAGTTCACCCAGCAGTACTGCAAGGACAGGCCTGGCATGAAGAGTGCAGCTGGAGAGACCCTAGGGAACTCAACTGTTCTCTCCAGTGCAGTGGTTCTCAACCTTCCTAATGCCACGACCCTCTCATACAGAGCCTCATGTTGTGGTGAACACCCCTCCCCCCCATACAGTTATTTTCATTGCTACTTCATCACTGTAATGTTGGTACTGTTATGAATCAGGCAGCCCCAGGTTGAGAACCGCTGACAG
>PVJH01047240.1:0-11406 GCA_004026705.1 Nesogale talazaci
TCTGCTCCCATCTAGTGCAAAGGACAAACAGGAGCATAAAAATAAACAAAGCAGATCACATGTTGGAAGGTGAGAAAAGAGATGAGATATGAGAAGGTTTTAGTTACACCAGTTGAAAAACTGCTGGATTTTTACACAGCGGGGAATTTGACAATCATTTGGGTATGCTTAATGCCCACTATGCTTTTGTGTTATGGTTTTGGGGTTTGTTGTTTGTGGTGGTGGTGGTGGGTTTTTATTCAGAAATTTTGGCACAGTAATTTAAAGGGAAAGGTGAGGGCATTCTCCACTTTCCCCACCCTCATCTCTGCCTTGGGCACCCCAACCTCCTCCATCCTCCAGCAGTTCGCTACAAAAGTCTGCCGTGCACCTCTAAATACCATGCTGAAAGGGGGCCCAGTGCCTGCCAGCAGAAAGTTTCCCAAAACGAACAAAACCCAACAAACCCACTGCTTCCAGTCAATTCCTGCTCACAGGGGCCCTACAGCACAGAGCAGAACTGCCCCCGCGGGTTTCCCAAACCTGCCATCGGAAGGGGAGTAGAAAGCACCATCCTCCTTCTGAGTGGCGAATGGTTGGTTTCGAACTGCTCGCTTTCCCGTTCACCACCCAATGTGCAGCCATCAGGACTCCTTCGAGACAGAAAAGAACTGAAAACCATGTCTTCTCGGCCCAGTTCCCAGTAAAGAACCTCAGGTCAGGCGGGAAGTGGGAGGAGCTGGGGTTACTATGCAGCCCCTCTGATTCCTGGGCCTACACCCGGACTGCCCAGGAAACGGGCTCTCAAATTCTGGTTTCCGCACTGCGGTTCCTTTTTAAAGTAGTCCTTACTCCCCCGCCCAGCCCTGTCACGCTGTGTTGCTGCCAGTGTGCTTTCCGCAGACAGCTCAGTCATGTCACTGGTTTGCTCGGCATTCTTGAATGTGGTCCCACTGGCCATCAGGTTATAATCCTGGCATTAAAGATGTATTTATTTCACAAGTCCAATTTTTTAAAAATTCACGCTATAACATGTAAAATCAGTCCCGAGTCTGACTTCTCCCTGCCCCCTTATTCCTCTCTCTCTCTCTCTCTCACTCTCACACACACACACACACACACACACACACACACACACACCGGCACTACATCACACCAAACTAGCTCCTCACCAGTTCACACTGGGTCCTCTGCATGGAACTGTCCTGCTGCCCCTTCTCTGAGAGACTTAGCAGCATGTCCACCAGTAGACAAGCCTCCCCGGCCTAATTTAGCTTCACCTCCCATGGGGTCCTGCAGGAACCTGTCATAGCCTGTCACCACACTTAGCCCACTGCGGTGCAGCACTGAGACTGCTGATCACGTCCCCACAGGTCAATGGGCTGCTTACGAGTTGGTCTTTCAGCGGTGTGCCCCAGATGCTTTGCAGAGACGCCCAGCAGCAGGCACTGCAGAGATGCCACAAGCGGGTGACCGAGGAAGAGCAGAGGCACAGACGCGGGGTGTGTTTTCTTCGGCCACCAAGGCAGAGCATGACCAGTGTTTGGGTCATTTTGCCTCTGTTTTGGTTTGACCCCTGCCTTTAAAAATGTTCAACATTTCATTTGATTTATAATGACAGCATTTTATTTCATTTTAATTTTACAAGGAAACGCTTTAATCCCAATTATATTCAGAGAATTTTTTTTTAATTTAAATTAAAAAGGTTCTTTCCCCAGCCATTTTGTTCCTTTCCACTCAGACAACCACTGTTGCTGACCTGGATCCTGAGTCCCAGGTCCTGTGACTCATTCCCTTAAGGTATACCTCTCTTGAGGTGCATTATACACACAGAAGCAAAGACGGAGAGTTAGATACAGAGAGGGGTGATTCACAGATCGGTATTTTATATCAATGGTGCCAGACTGTACTGTTCAGTCTTGCTTTTATCACATAATCTGTATCTTAGAAGTCTTTCTATCACTGTTCTTTTTCACAGCTGTATAGCGCTCCAGAGTCTGTTACGGTAACGGAGTTGATGCTTCCCTATTGAGGCGAATGTGGGTGGTTTCAAATCCAATGCTGAGAATAACCTTAGAGAGACGTCACTTCACACAGGTGCTCATATATATATATATATACATATACATATATATACATATATATATATCCTATATATATATCCTTGACACTTTCCTGAACAACTTACAGCTAACGGGTGGGCACTCCACATGCAGACGGTTTCATGTTCCGCACAGAGACTCTCGGGACGCCCCTCTTCGTGCCCTTGACCCCCTCTCCCCACGTGAGCAATGAGAAGGATGCTCCGGCCCTGGAAGGCTCAAACCTGCGTGTTGTGAAGGTGGAGTGGCGACCCTTTGCCGCTTTGAGAGTCTTCAAAAGGAAGAAGCTTGCTTCTCCCTTTCAATTTAATTTCCTGATAGATTAAAGGGTCTTCAAAGCAGATTTTTCTTTAAGTTTTATTGTGGGAAATGTCCAGCATGCACACAGCAGAGACGTTATTCTAGGGAGCCCTTTGGTACCTGTCAGCCAGTTTGTTTCTTCTTTTTGACTTGGTAACTTGCTGCAAATTGACTGAAGGCTTACAGCTCTGCTTTCCATTGGACAAGTCCGACTCTGCTTGTTTCCAGTCTCCTCCCTGTGCCTCCCCTTCCATCCCTCCTTCCTTCTGAAGTCACAAAACATTTGTCCTCGATAATGCTGCCCTTGGGGCCTCAAAGGGTTGATTCTTTTAAGGAGCGTGTCCTTCCCTGGTAGTGTTGTTCACCTTGTAGACGTCTCCCTTGTCTGACTGAAATCAAACCGCAGGGGCGAAGTCGCCTCCAGACCTGCAGGGTGGTAAGAGATGAAGTCTCGGGGATTCCTCCCATCTTTGTCCAACCACTACACCTGATATCTTTTATGATTTTAAAGTGTGTTCTGCATTTTTCTCCCCCTCTATCGAAGTGGTCCTTCTCAAGTGATGGCTCACGGAGCACATGGTAATTGAGTTCTTCTGGGTACAGGCTCGTAGAGGCTGATCTTCATGTGGTTTGTTAAACCACTGAACATGTGTTTCCATGTGTCGTCTTCTGTTTTCATCAAGCTTCTTTCCTCCGGTCAGGGAGAGACCAGTAGTTGTACCTTAGAAGGTCACTCACACGTTGTTGTTGTTGTTGTTGTTGTTTTTTCACACGTTTTTATAATCTTAAAGAAACACCACTTCACTGTTCACCAGAGTATAACGTAGAACAGGGCCTTTGTGGATTATGTCATGCCATTTCACTTCCGTGTACCGGGAGACCTGGATCCTGAGTCCCAGGTCCTGTGACTCACTCCCTCAAGGTGTTTGGTCAGGTTTAAGAAGCTTTCGTAACTTTGCCCCACTGTGTGCTCCATCCACTTTAGGGATCTGTTTGCATCGCGGGCAAACGCTGCTGGCTGCTGCCATCGCGTCTGTCCTGACTCACGGGCACCCTCAGGACAACGGGAAGAAACCCTGCCTGGGATACCCCAGTGGTTAGGGTTAAGCCCATGGTTGCAGTCACAGTGTCACTCTCTCCTGAGGTCTTCTTTTTTCTCGGACCTTCTGCTTTACCAAGCACCATGTCCTTTGCCAGGAATGGTCTCTCCCGATAATATGTCCAAAGAACATACGAAGAAGCTTTACCACCTTCACTACTTTGGACCATGTGGCTGTATTCCTGTGAGTCAGGCCCGTTTGTTCTTCCGGCAGACCATATTCGTGTCCAGATCCCCCAGCACCATCATTCAAAGACATCGCTTCTTCTCCAGACTCCTTCATTCGCTGGCCAGCTTTCCCTGACATGAGGCAATGGAAAACACCATCACCTGGGCCAGGTGCACCTCAGTCCTCTCAGTGACCTCTCTGCTCTTTCACGCTCTCAAGAGGGCTTGGATGACAATTGCCCAGTGCAATTCAGAATTCTTGATGGCTACTTTCGTTTTATTGAAACATTTCGAATGATATTTAATCGATTCCTGTTTTTCACTAATGCCTTCAGTGTAGCTTGCACTTCTTGCTTTAATACTATTGGATCTTGATCATAATCTACCTCTTGAATATCGGCCAATTCTTTCTGGTACAATAACTGTTTCTCCCTTTTTCTTTTGATGTTTCCTTCACCATTTAACATTTTCTTCATAGATCCTTCACTGTTGCAACTCAAGGCTGGATTTAGTTTTCCAGTTAATTCAACTCGAGATGTTCTTACCTTTTAGTTTTCTAACTCCATGGCTTTACACATTTCATTATAATGCTTTATCTTGTCTTTCTCGGGCGGCCTTTTGCCATTTTATGCTCAGCTCATTTATTTCTTCTGTTTGCTTTAGCTAGACCACATTCAAGAGCGACATGTATATTTTTTAAGTCATCCCATGACTCATCTGGTTAGTGTTCAAAAGATCAAATCTGTTCTTGAAACATCTCTAAATTCAAGTGGGATACACTTGAGGTCATATTTTGGTTCTCATAGATTTGTTTTAATCTTCCTCAGCTTCAACCTGAACATACGTGTGAGCAATTGATGGTCTGTCCCACAATCAGTCCCTGACATTATTTTTGCTGATGATATTCCGCTTTTCCCTATATGTGACTCTGGTACATTCCATGTGGTAATGGAGAAGTTTTTGCTTTGCAAAATTCTATAATGCAATCTCTAGCTTCATTTTTATGACCAAGGTATAATTTCCAACTACTGGTCCTTCCTCTCTGTTTCCAATTTTCTTATTGTGATCACCAGTAATTAGCAAAGCAACTTTGATTGCATGTTTGATCAATTTCATACTGAAGAAATTAGTAGAATTCTTCCATCTTTTCAACATTGGCTTTAGTGACTGGCATGTAAATTTGAATAATAGTTGCATTAGCTTGTTATAGTTATCACTTGCAGCATGGTACTTTAAGATAAATATTTAAATGTTCATTTTGATGATGAATGCAATACCATTCCTCTTAAATTTGTCATTCCCAGACTAGTAAGCCATATGATTCTTCAACTCAGAATGGCCAATAACAGTTCACTTCAGAATACTAATGCCTGAAATTTCAATTCTTATGCATTACATGTCTTTCTTTAAAAAAATCTTTTTATTGGGGGCTCTTACAGTTCTCATAACAATCTATACATCTGTTGTATCAAGCACGTTTGTGCATATGTTGCCATCATCCTTTTCAAAACATTTTCTTTCTACTTGAGCCCTTGGTATCCACTCCTCTTTTTTTCCCCTCCTTTTTTCCCCTTCCATCCTTATGAACCCTTGATAAATTATAAATTATTAATATTTTTATATCTTACACTGTCCACTGTCTCCCTTCACCCATTTTTCTGTTGTTCTTCATCCTGGGGGTGAGGGGAGTGGAGGGTTATAAGTGAATCACTGCAATTGGTTCCCTCTTTCTCCCACCACCTGCCCCCTACCAGCATGGTATTGCTACTCCCATTACTGTTCCTGAGGGGGTTATCTGTCCTTGATTCCATGCATAAAGAGCTCTCATCTGTACCAGTGCACATCCTCTGGTCTGGCCAGATTTAGAAGGTAGAACTGGGCTCATAACAGTGGGGGGAAGGAAGCATTACAGAACTAGAGGAATGTTGTATGTTTTGTCAGTGCTATACTGCACCCTGGCTGGCTCACCCCTTCCTTGGGACCCTTCTGTGAGGGGATGTCCAGCTGTCTGCAGTTGGGCTTTGGGTCTCCACTTCAGTCCCTCTCATTTGCATCGATATGATTGCTTGTTTGGGTCTCCTGATGCCTAATACCTGATCCTATCGACATAGGTGGACTTTGGTGCTTTCCGGCTAGATAGTCACTTGTTTATCTTCAATGCTATATCTTTTAATAGTCAGACACTATCAGCTTTCTTCACACATTTGCCTATGGACTCATTTTTGATTTCAGTGATTGTGTCAGGAAGGTGAGCCTCACAGAATGCCAGCTTATTAGAACCTGGGAGCATTTGAGGGAGTATTTGAGTACAGGCCCAATGTCCATCTGCTACCTTAATGCTTAACATATAAATATATGTACATAATCTATGTCCCTATCTTTATATATAAATATATTTACATAGGTACCTGCCTGTACTTATACTTCCATAAATGTCTTTTGCCTCCTAGGTCTTCCCTCTATTTCCTATTACTTTCCTCCTGTTCCACTATAATGTTCAACTTTCATTTGATTCTCAGTAATTCCTCTTGTCTTACAAGGCACTTGATAAAACCCTACAACATATGCCTGGAATGTTAATCTTTGTGCATTTCATTTTATTTTTTATGACATCTAGATTCCTACTCTGTAATTCCATGTTGCAATTATTAATGAGGGTTGTTAGTTCTTTTTTTTCCCACTTTAAGTCATGCCTCAATAGCAAATGAAGGTCCCAAAAGCTTTTTTCCAACCATATCATTAAGACTTATTCTACTCTGAAGTCCCACTCGCCTGTCATATTGTGATGACTTGCATGTTGTCATCATGCAGGAAGCTATGCCACTGGTATTTCAAATGCCTTCCACTATGAGCCCATCATGTTGGAAGACACTCACAATATGGATTGACATGGTAGCTGTTACAATGGGCTCAAGAAAACAGTTGTGAGGAGGCTCAGGATCGGACAGTCCTTCATCCTGTCATTGCATTGCTGTAAGCTGATGACACTCACAATTGGTTTGAGGAGACAATGCTTCCCCAATTATAGTTTGAGTGCCTTCCAGCACAAGGGGCTCATCTTCCAGCACATCAGACAGCATTCTGCTATGTATGAGGTTTTCAGTGGCTAATCCCTCAGAAGTGGACCACTTATTTCTTCTTCTAGACTGTTCTTAGTTGAAATCTCCATTGTAACCTGTTCGCCATGGATGACCCTGAGAGTAGTTGAAATCCCAGTGGCACAGCTTCCACCATCACAGCAACATGCAAGTCCCCACAGTAGAAGAAAATGACAGAGCACTGGGGCTCAAAGGCAAATGCACACATAGAAATAACTTCTTTCAGCCCCATGCCTTTGCGGATATAATTCCACTCTCTCTCCCACTCCCATTCAGCCTGCATCTCTCTGAGAGATCACCATATTGCAAGACTGTTTATACAACCGTGTTCACTTCTGTTGCCCATTACTCTTCCACTCCCCCCAGTGTCTGCCTTCCCTGCATCACATTTTTTCCTCAGACTTCCTTTTCACTGTATCTTGCCTTCCCATTCACCCAAGTTCATAAATGTCTGCCCTCTAATTAGTCCTTGACTTGCCCTCCAATCATTGGAACCATCAAAGAGTGTTTCTTTTCATGTAAAAACCTTTTCTTGCCTTTTGATGTCTCATATAATATTTATCCTTTTGTGATCGACTTACCATACATGATGTAAAGGATGCTTGATTGCGTGGTGGTTACTCATCGGGCTGCTGTCTGCAAAGTCAACAGTTGGAAGCTACCAGCTGCTCCTGAGGAGGAAGACAGGGATTTCTGCTCCAGGGGAGAGTGATGGTCTTGGAAACTCCCAGGGGCATTTCTACCCTGTCTTACTGAGTGCCCAGAGTCAGCAGCGACTCGATGGGAGGGGATTACATCCTCCAACACTCGGTCAGGCTCAGTCCATGTGACCAGGTGCTTTGCAGATTCATTGCCAGACTTTCACGTTGTAGAGCATTGCATTGTACGTATGGACCATGATTTGTTTATCCATTCTTCCATTCTTAGGCATTTAGGTTGCCTCCATATTTATGCTTTCGTCAATAGTGATGCAACGAACATAGGTGTGCCTACATCTCTTTGGGTGGCTCTTGTGTCTCTAGAGATGTACCTCGTAGACGAATTGGTGGTTCAAATGCTATTCCTATTTCGGACTTTTGAAGGAAGCTGCAGGTGGTTCACAGTGGTTGCTTCACAGTGGTTGCACCGTTTCACCGTCCATTGCCTCTGCCATTACTGTCCATGAGTTCATCAACAGGGGCTGCCTACCAGCTTATCAGGATGAGGTCTCACCACCCAGGCAGGGGCCCAGGCTTCAGGGCTCCCCGGTCAAGCTTTGGGCATAACTTAGGCGTTTTAGGGAGATGCAATGTGGGAATTCAGCGCAAGGTTTCCAGAGCTCTTTCATGAGTCTCATTTTTAAAATGGATACAACATAACCAGCACCCGGCAGATTACTAGGAAGGATGAAGTGTGTGGGAGAGGGAGCAATAGCCTGGAGACTAACACTGGAAGTTGGGAACTGGGGATTACCAACTGACTGAAAAGGAACTGTGAAGGGCCAGGTGAGACAGGGGAGAAAGGAACGGGTATGACTTCCAGAGAAAGGAAAGACTGAGGGGGGTGGCCGGAGGAGGGGGGGGGAGAAGACAACTAATGATGACTCGGTTTGCTTTCATGAAAACTGGATCCTTTGAAATGAAGGACAAGGTTTCTTAAGAAACAGATTTTCAAGAAAATTTCTCTTTTTCAGTTTTGCAGTTATAGGTGAGGCCAGCTTTCCTGTAGTACTTTTTAATTTTTTTTAAGCTTTCCCTGCATTCAGGGTAGGCTGAGACATAAGAACAGGTGTGAGGGTGGTGCAGGATGGGCAGCGTGTCCTGTTATGCACAGACAGGGTCACTGTGAGAGTCTCCTTCTGTTGTACTCTGGGTCTCTGTGTGTCGGGTCTCACAACAACATGTGTTCAGGGATGGACTTTCGCCCTGTACCAACCGAATATGCTTTGACTCAAAAGTAAGAATACAAAAGAAAGACACTTACGCGCTTGATCTGGCTTTTTTGTGCCACAATGTCCCCTCAGCTGCAAACACTATGGTCGCCACTGAGAAGCACGCGGCGTGGCAAGCTACAGAGTGAGGAAACTCAGAGGGGAATTAAAGCGAGCGTCAAACAAATGAGCAGCCCAGCAATGAAGTGTCTCTTTCCAAAGCCCTGGGTATTTGACAATAAGTCGGAAAGACAACTGTCATGAGAGGATGAGGGACTGATTCGCTCTGGCAGGGACCTGGGGTCAAAAGTCAAGGCCGCGTCAGACTGACATGGCTTTACTTGGGTCCCCAGCTCTCCTGATTCTGCAATGTTGACTATTCAAGAGCTGTTTCTTCCAAAAGTTTATTTAAATTTAAAAAAAAAAGACAAACTTCCAAAAGAGCAGTCACTCGCTATTCTCACTTCGTGCTGGAATCACCCAAGAAGCCTTTTTCAAATGTTCCAAGCTCCAGAGGATCTGGCTTTATTGTGTGGGGTTAGCTCCGGAGAACTGTATTTTAGATAGCTCCCCAAAATAATTCTCAGGAGCAGCCAGAGATTGGGAAGCACTCCTCTGGAGACCTGAGGGCGGTGCTGTTGCAAGCACAGTGAGGGAGGGTTAAAGGTGACGAGACCAAATCGAGGCACTCCTGGGGTCCCACCCAAAGCTCAGTGGACCCTTTCCTTCCTGCTTGAAGTCGACTGGGCTATGCCGTTTCCCCCAAGTTCCTAAGACTGCCCACCAGACTTGGGGTATCTGACTCCAGCCCACCCTTCCCACTTCCCTCCACCTCTGCTCCAGACACGCCAGCCTTCCTCTGAACCCTGAAGGTGCCCTGCTGGTCTCTGCCTGCGACATCCCCCTTCCCTGCAGCCCACCCACAGACTCCTGGGGGAGTCTCTATCCAGATGCCGACCCAGTAGACTAGCAGGGCTCACTGCCATTGCCAAGCTCTTGAGGTCATTCCCACTTAAAGTAGAACTCCAAGCCATTGAGGCAACAAGGTCGGGTCTCAACTACGAGTCTGGATTCTTCTTACCACTGGGCACAGCCTAGGAGTGTTTCACATCTGTTTTACCTTGTGTGTCCTTCTTTGTATATTATGAATCTAACAGGAAAGTAGAGATGAGCTGGACCACCCTGAAGAACCAGGAGGATCCCTCCGAGAAAATCATCAGGACCGCCAAGGTAGACACAGCTGGGCTGAATTTTATCATTGTACTACTGAAAGTGCTGGTTTAACTTCACACCGTTAAAAAATGGGAGTGAGGCTGACCCTTCCAGTTCCTTTAGGTCACAGGCTAGAACTCGGCACAGAGACCAAAGCACGGCAGGCTTATTAGGAAAAGTAACACGTTACCACTCCGGATCAGAAACCCTCCAGCCACAGCTCTTCCGGTCAGGACAGTCTCCCCTCTGCTGTTCGTACAGGGAGGCCCCTCTCTGGCCCTCAACCTGACCGCTGCCCTGCTTGGACAACGTGACAAACTCTTTCCACTCAGTTGATAAAGGCCCAAAGGGCCCTCCGCCATATGCCTCAGCCCAAGGGCATTTGGCTCGAGCTCTGTGGATCAGCACATCCCGTTACCTCGTGAATGACCCCATTCCACAGGTGCCATCCCATCAGAAAGCACCTCACTCCAGAGGTCCCCATTCCATGCTGTCTCCTGTTCTGGATCTGCTCCTTCTTGGCACTTTCTTGGGTGCCACTACTTTCTGTCCCTGGATCAAGGAGGTCCGGCAGACCCGCACAACCTCACACTTCACACGTGGTGGGCGTGAACCCACCCTGTGCCATCCGAAACCCAAGTTGCATTCAGACTGAAAGGCAAAGCCCTCTGCTGTTGCCAAGTCAAGGATTCCAGGTCAGGCCCTCTCCAGAGAGTGGGCCCCATCCCAAGAAAGACATTAGAGATAGGCAGAACCCCGTACGCACCATGTGCCAGGCCCAGACACCGGCCATGTGTTTCCTCTAAATCGTGTCGGTCCATTTTTTTGACCCATCAGATAGGAGCACGCCATTGCCCCATTTGCCAGATGAGGAAATAAAAGCACCGGGCGGTCACAGAGCGGAGTAGTGCGAGGCTCAGATTCACACCCCAATCCCACTGGCAGCATGGGAGTGACTACAGAAATTAATTCTCCCAGTCACCAACAGATCCTGGGGTGCTTATGGAGAGGGCCAGGGAAGAAAAGTCCGGGGGAAATCAAGCTCTAAAGAAAGACTTCACAACCCGCTCACACACCAAAGTGGCAAACTCAGGGAGGATGAAGGGGTCCGGCAGCCGTGGACTCTGACTCTGCACTGGTGCCCGAGCTGGTCAAGAGCAGGCCACTGGTCTAGCCCAGAGGCCCCTCAATTCATTCCCATTGTTATTATAGTCCCGTTGCTGGCTGGCGGCCCCCACTGTGCCCCTCACCTGGGAGACCCTTGCCAAGCCCTCTCTGCAAGCAAGGTCACCCCCCAGCTGCAGCCTAAAAGGTAGAGGCGCTCACTGGCAGTGAGCAGGAGGCTCCAGGCTTCCTTCTCCCCAGAGGGTCTGTTCTCCCCTTCTGTGGGTCTGTCTCATCTTTTAGGCTTTTCTTCCTCGCTCAGCAGTAGCTTGTGATGTCGCTTCATGCTGGGACCGCCTGTGGAGCCATGCCTCGCCATGACTGGCAGAGTCAGAGGATCTGACAACCTGAGAAGCAGGCAGATACCAACCCTCT
>PVJH01047241.1:0-11310 GCA_004026705.1 Nesogale talazaci
AGCATGCAATGTTATGCTTTTTAGTTCTTGAAGCCTGATATCTAATCCCTTGGACACCTCATGGTTCCAAAAGTGAGTGTGCTTCTTCCATGTGAGCTTTGTTGCTTCTGAGCTAGATGGCTGCTTATTTACTTTCAAGCCTTTAAGTCCCCAGACGCTACATCTTTTGATAGCCGGGCACCATCAGCTTTCTTCACCACCTTTGTTTATGCACACATTTTTCTTCAGTGATCATGTTGGAAAGGTGAGCATCTTGGAATGCGAATTTAATAGAACAAAGTGTTTTTGAACCAAGGAGATACTTGAGTGGAGGTCCAATGCCCATCTGTTGTCCTACTACTAACCGTATAAGTATGCACATTAATCTCTTTTCCTATCCTCACTTATAAATATATGCCCCAATGTACATACCTGTATTTGAACCTCTATAAATGTGCATTACCCCCCAGTTCCTTCCTCTATTTCCCTCTTGTCCCATTATCATGCTCAGTTTCCATTTGAGTTTCAGTATTTTCTCTCTGTTACATTAGTCTTAATCAATCCTATTGGCCTTCTCTCACCCACCTTGTCCCTGCATATGTATCAATTGTTATTCCCTTTTTCCAGGGCTGGTCAACATCACCACCTTTCTCCCTCCTCCCCCTCTTCCATGTCCCCTAGCCTGGAACCATCAGTCCTATCATTTTCGCCTCGAACCTCTTTGCCCAGTCTATCTTGTCTAGATAGACCTGCAGAGGTAACAATATGTACAAAAAAGGTCTCCTAAAATGGAGCAACTGAAGCAAATAAAACAATGATAAGAACAGCAAGAAAACTCCTCAATGTGCTATACAATATGTAACAGAATAATAAAAATAATAGCAATATAAAAACCTGTATAAAGTTCACGGTCTGTAGTTGACCTCCCAGAGTGACCCCTGGTTGAGTGGGATGGAATCCCATACCCTGGCTCCAAAGTATATCCTTGGCACTCCATCTGGGACTCCACGCTCTGTTGCACATTCTTAGTGCTTTGTATTGGTGTGGTTGTGTCTGACAAGGTAAAATCTTGACCCAGTTTCTTCATTCTGGCCACAATAGGTCTTGGGTCTGTATTTCATAGTGGGGCCAGCCGTACAGTCCTCTTTGTGCATTAGCTATTCTGAGTGGGAATATTGTCCTGAAGGCTCGGTGGGCCAGGATGCACATCATTCTCCCTTCCTCCCCTTTCATTTGTTCTCATGTGCTCTGGTCAGGCTTATCTCACTCCCCAAGCTTCAGCTTCAGTGCTGGCCTCCAAGGCAACTTCCTCTGGTAGAGAGGTGGCTGCCCCTATAGTTGGGGTTGGGGTTGTGTTCTCAGGTCCCTCCACTGGTTCTCCACTCCATGCTGTCGTGCTGCATTTACATCCTGGGTCTCCGGGTTTAAGTTTGGTCCCTCTTTCCCTGTGGAGATATAAACAATATGTTCCCCTTTGATGGTTTAGTGCCCCCTTCCCTTTCTACACATCACCATCTGACTCCCCTCGCCCCTGCCCCCTAGATGGCTACCATATGTACCCCTAGATTTGATCTTCCCCCTGCCATATTACCTGGGCCTTCTCCCAGGATTTTCTCTATATAGTAGCTTTTTCCCGATGCCCCTTTCCAATTTTCAAATTATTAATATGCTTACCTCAGCGGATTCATATTGTACATGTCCTTTTGCACTTGGCTAACTTCACTTAGCATAATTTCCTCCAGTTCTTCCCATGCGGTGACATGCTTTATGCATTCATCACTGCTTTTCAGCAATGCATAGTACTCCATTGTACGTATGTACCACAGCTTCTTAATCCATTCATCAGTTGATGGACTGCTTCCAACTCCTTGCAATTGTGAACTGTGCTGCGATGAACATTGGAGCACAGATCTCTGGTCGTGGATTGTTGCTCATCTCTTCTGGGTATATGCCCAGCAGGGGAATTGCTGGGTCGTATGGTAGTTCAATTTCCATCTGTTTTAGATATCTCCAAATTGATCTCCATAGTGGCTGTACATACCTGCAGGTCCACCAGCAGTGCATAAGCGACTCTATCTCCCCACAGGCTTTACTACAAATTTTAAAATAACTTCTTCCCTTGCTTATCCAGTAAGACAGATAAGATTTGAAACTCTATAATGGTATATCCTTAATGTTCAGTTAAGTATTCAGGATTATATGACCACCTAGATTTCGCAAAATTTTGGTTAAGAGCAAAACATGATGATGCATATGAGGAATTTATTAGCTTATTTGGAGGAAGTGACCAAGTTGTGTTGGGCGATGCACTAACCCAAAAGCAAAAAACTTCTCTCATTTGGAGTTAAAGCTAGGCTGGTTTCTGGAAAGTTTTTAAGGTGATTCCTACTTTGGCTGTCACAGGATCCTTGCCAAATGAAAAACCAGTCCAAGGCAGAACAGCAACATCTGTCTCTCTGTGTTTAACTACTAGTGCTACCCAGAGACTTCTAAGACACAAAGCTAGGTCCTTGAAATGATCCAATCAAGGGACAAATGAGGACTAAGATGGGCAAAGAGAAAGAAACTGCTCAACTTCTATTTAACTCATGTTCAATAAAGCATATAGGCTCAGCACATGTCCTATGAACCACTCCAGGGTATGAAAGAATCTCATCTTGGGCTTTTTTATACAAGAGTAGTCCAATATTTAAATAGCAACTTTTTTTCCCTTAAGGGATGAAGGTTCTTGAATGAAGTTAGACAGACTACCAACAGAGCAATTTCTAGCTGATTCATAAGGCAGATTTATTCTGAAAATTTCCAAAGCAACCATGTAAAATGATGATGGGTGGCGGGGGAGAGGGGGATGTGGGATGTATTAGTCAACTTGGGTGTTTTTCATTCTCTGTATTACTCAGTCCTGGGATGTGGTTAAAAAGAAAATTCTCCTTATGTTACCAATATAGCATGTTATTGAAGCTACCTTTCTTAGAATTGTGGAAATTCTGAGGGTTTATTTGTCCCTTGATCATCTTTCTTTCATTCTAGGAATGATAAGATCAAATCTTTAAGCCTAGACTAAAACAAACAAATAAAAAGGAAACAACAAAGTGCAGAAACCATGAAGATGATCCTTCTAACTATCCCTTCTTGTACAGCCCACTGACCACACTGGAATTTCCCACGTTCACATTTGTCAGTGAGACACAAAATGTTCAACTCTTCCCATTTAATCATCTACTTTCTCTAGCTCTCGGAGTATTATTGTCACTCCTACTCTGTTTATCCACAAGAGATACCTTGGAGAAGTAGGACTTGGAAAGTGTAGGTAGTCTCATTTAAAGTCACGATTTTCTTTACAACTCTGTGTTATTGCTTTGTGCCTTCAAGTCAATTATGAATTTCCCCAGATAGTTTTCTAGGGTATGTTCTTCTTTTATGACGGCAGATTCTCGGGCCTTTTCTCCTATGGTCAAATACCAGGACACTCTTTTTGGTTAACAGTTTAGCACTTACTCTCGGGTTGCCAGGGCTCTGTGAATAGGTTGTGCTAAATATCACACATACGTGCGTGAGCGCACACGTGCACACACGACTCCCTTGCTCCCTTTTAAATGTGAGAAAAGTGGTTTCACCAATGGGTTCCTTACCCTAATTAACAGTCACCTAGTCTACACAGACTCCTAGTGACCCTTTTAGGACAGGCAGAACTGCCCCTGTGAGTTTCTGAGGCTGCACTACCCTGCTGAGCAGCTGGTGGTTTCAAACTGCTCACCTGGTGGATCACAATACGATGTGTAACCACTACACCACCAGGGCTTCCTCTTAATGGGTTAGTTAGAAGTGTTTATAAAGGACGGTCAAAGGGATCCACAGCCCTGCCACTTACAAGCATGCCTTTCAAAGAGAAGGAAGTTGTCTTAGACTTCTTTCGCATTCACCTGCTAAGGTTTTGGGTGTAATGGATACTTCTGTGTAATTTCCTATTGAAGACATTCCTCTAATAGCAATAACTGTCACTTGGTTGAGTTATCTCCAGCACCATGGCCATTCAAGTCTGTAAGTTGACACCTCAGTGACCTTCAGTGGACACCTGATAAAGAGGTAAGACATTTCCACTGAGAAAGTCACCTGAAGTCAAGGGACAGTCGAATTTAGAGGAAAATGAATCTTGCATAAATCTAAAATGAGGACAACCAAACAAAGTCAAAATCACTGCCACGGAGCTGATTCTAACTCCCAGGGACTCTTTCCAGGTCTTTCAAGGCTCTGAATCTGTACAGGTGCAGACAGCCTCACCTTTCTCCGAGGAGTAACTGGTGGGTTTGAACTGCCCACCTTGTGGCTAGCAGCCCAATGTTTACTGGACAGCACCTCCTGGGTTCCTGGAAAGTAGGCCAAGAGACCCTAATCAAAATTGTTGGACAACTACAGAGAAGACCTGTGAAATGTGTGGCCTCTGGCAAATTGCGGCACTCCTCTGAGACCCAGTTTCCTCCTTTAAAATGAGATGTTAAATACCGATGGACTTTAAACTCCTTTCTATATTAAATGTCTTCGGAAAAAGAAAGAAACTGAGGGATTTTTTAAAGGCATTTTCAACTTTGGGTACTGTTGACTGAAAAGTTTCCACACGTATGACTTAAAGGCACCGTCTAGTCTGGGTCCAGAGACCTTTGAGTGTCTCAATACCAAAGCCTGGCATCCATGGTAGGGTCTTTCCAGCTTCTAAAAGGCCCTGCCCTGGGTTTTGTCACCTCTGCAGCTGGAGATGGTGAGACTGCAACATCCCCACCCATTGCTGAGCAGTTTGACTTTTCTTTGCCTGAGAAGTTTTCCCTTTGTTCCCCCTGAAGGGACTCCTCTCTCTCTTCTCTTCATACCAGGCCATTCATTGTGACAAAGGGGAGAGCCAAGTAATCCAACAGTGGTCATGGAGCCCATTCCAATTGATGGTGATTCTTTGTATGTCAGAGTAGTACCACAGAAGGCTTGCAAAGACTGATATTTTCAGAAGTCAATCCCAGGCTTTGGGTCCAACTGGCTTCCGGGCTAGCTAGAGCTCCCAACCTTTCAGTGAGCAGCTGAGGCCATCAATTGCTTGTACCACCCAGGGATTTCAAGAAAGAAAACAAACTCGAACAGAAGCAGACTCACGACTCTTGGGTCAATTCTGACCCTGCGCGACATGACGTGCAGCAGAAGGAAACTGGCCGTCTTGCATCATCCTCCCAGCAGTTCCTGTGCTTGAGTCCTTTGTTGTAGGCACTGCTGCAGCCACTGCTTCCATTCATCTCATCGAGGGCCTTGCTCTCTTTCACTGACCCTCTACTTCACCAAGCATGAGGTCCTTCTCCAGGGACTGGTGTCTCCAGCAACATGTCCAAAGACCGTAAGATGACGTCTCTGAAGTCTTGCTTCTCAGGAGCACTCTGGCTGTCCTTCTGCCAAGACAGATCTGTTTGTTCTTTTGGTGACTTTCTAGGACAGAGCAGAACTGCCCCTGTGAGTTTCCAAGCCTGTCCTTCACTGGAATGGACAGCCTCCTATTTCCCCCTCTGAGAGACTGGTTGTTTTGAACCGTTGCCTCTGCCACTAGCAGCCAAAGTCATTAACTACTATGCTCCTCTCAAGAAAGGAAAAGAGAACCTTAATCCAATTGAGTGCTTCGAAAAGTTGTAAGGTCTCTCCTCCCAAAAACCATTCAAATCGATATGATAGGGTCACTTCCTGGAGAGCCCATGCTGGCTGCAGACAGGGACTGGACAGAATCAGGGCTCCTTCCAGCCGCTCCGATCTGAGTCTTCGCTCCCCTTTACCAGTCATTACGTCGTACTTCCTCTCCAAAAGAATGAGGAAGGCATGACTTTCATACATTTCAATCCAAGAAGCGCCCAGTCGCGTAAGTGTGGATCTTCGAGCAAATAAAGCTTCCAGAGGGAAAGTACAACTCAGTCCACTCTCTGGTCTCTGCCTTAGTTTGAGGGAGAGAGTGAGAGGGATAAAAGAAAAGGCAATTTGAAGGAGAGCGATGACAGAGGTTGGGTGAGAGGAAGCCACTGAAAGGATCAAACTTGAACCAGGAATTCACATGCCCTTGGTAAGTTTCTGATCACCAAACATTCAGAGTACATCTTAATGTTCTTCTCACCCAAGTTTTTCCATCCCAAGGCATGGGATTTGTTTCTCTGGAAATGTTTAAATGATTTGAATTTATCGAAAGCACTATGAAGAATCCCTGGTACTGAGCAAGAGGTGCAGTGATTGCTAACTAAAATGTCAGTGTTCACGGGCTAAAGATGAATGGGGCTGCCTGCTTCCCTGAAGACTCAGTCTCAGAAACTCTGAGGAGCAGTTCTTCGTTGGCTTGTAAGATGGACTTGGCACCAAGAATGGACCTGGTGGTTGTTGGCTTGTTGGGGTTTGATTTGTTTGGGCTTCATTTGGTTTGGGGCAGGCGGCTGCAGTGAGAGCCTCTGATCCCTTCACTCTGAGAATCTAGCTCCTTCTCTCTGGACTGACAATGCAGGAACCTTGGCATCAATCTATGGCATCCAGGGACCTTTCTAACGTAGCAGGGAATCTCTCCATTTTCCCAGAGACTCCCTTTCTAGTTAACTCTTCATCTTGGTGTGTATCAGGAGGAAAGAAGGGAGGATTTAAAGATTTAGAGCTCCTTCCTCCTTGGTGACCCCTTCTAATAGCTTGTTTGGGAAGTTTGGCTAGGTGGGGTCAGTTGCTGTGCCTAGCAGCACTGAGGGGGGTGTAGGAATTGGTCAGAGGGCCTCATTATATAAAAATGAAGCCCTTTTACCAGCCCTCCCCACACAGCAATGAGGGTATTAAGCAGTACTTCTCCCTAGTAGGAGAACTAAAGTTGGCATGATGAGGGTAATATGAGAGGGCTTTGAAGTCATGGGGGAAACTCCCCTATCTTTTAATTCCCCCTTTCCCACAAACTTTCTGAAGTCCTCTCATTTAAGAGCACTGCTATCCAGGGGGAATAGCCAAAAAAAAAAAAAAGTCACTCGAAACAGACCAAGCACACTAGACAAACAAGAGAAGCAGCAGAGCCAGGACTAGAAGGCAGGGCTCTTCAACCCAGTATCCCCTGCCTGTCTTTACACTGACCAGAATTCTACAATAACTTTCATTCAGTCCACCTTTTCACGCTTCCACCAACATCTGTGAATTTTACTCTGGACCAGGAACTCTGCTGCATGCTAGGATTGCAGACATGATAAAGGTCACATGCAGTTCTTGCTTTCAAACCACTCATGGCTCAAAGTGGAGCCGAAACATCTGCTGAGCAGGGCCTTTCCCTGGGGAACTGGCAAGGGGAAGCCAACAGTGTTAGCCAATGAGTCAACAACCCCCTACTGACTTCCTCTATCCTGCCCTTCCAAGAAAATCACTCATTTAGGGGAAAGGGCAATATATTCCCCTGCCTGGAATGTTAGATAGTTTTCCTTTTCAGTTTGATCTGATGCTTCTGGCTCTTTGACTGAGATTTTCGCACCTCAAAAAGAAACCACAAGTCCCACAGGGAAGTGGGTTTAGAACCAGGCCTCCTGGCACAGTGTATGTGTGTACCTGGATTCCCTCAAAACAAAATAAAAACAGCATTCAGGCTCAACCAAGATTAATTAAGCTCTCTCAGATGAGAAGGAGACATTGTTATTTTAAGTTCTTCAGATGATTTCAGATGCGACTAGGCCTGGAAATGACCAATTTAGAGAGCGGCACTAATGGTCTCCAGGGTTGGTCTGATTGCATTACTCATTTCTAGTCACTCAGAAAGGCTCCCCGAGTACAGTGCCTCTCACGTGTTCTTAACTATTTCTCTCCAAGCTACTTGTTCTCCTTTTATAATGACTCCTTTTATAAGAGCAGTGTTTGGATCTGAGAGCTAAGGAAACCGGAGGGTCTCAGAGGGTTTCCAAGGCTGTGACCTTCCTTTCCTTTTTCCAAGTGTGGAGGATGACACACACAAGGAGGAGCAGACACTACACAGCTGCACAGCCCCACTCAGGGGAACAGAGACAGTAGCCCCACCTCCCACCCCTGCCCCTGGTGCAGGGAGCCCTTTCTTCTTTGTTCCCTTGCCTCCTCCCACCCTCCTTCCCTGTGCCCTCCTCTACCTGCTGAGTTGGTAAACAACTCCTTCACGGATGGGCTTTTTGGTTTTTTCCATCATTTTGCTACTACCGATAGCATGGCAATAAACATGGGTACACAATATATTTATTCATATTTTTGTTAAGCAGATGATAAGTAACTTATTTGCACTTGTGATGCCTTTAATACAAACCACTACCAACAAATATGTAAAGATATGGCCGATTATTCATTTGATCAAAAGCACTTTAATTTAAGCATAAAACACATTCAAATGATACGAGGTCTGTGCATAAGATCCAAGAAATACTACTAATTTGTAGGTAACCCTCTCTCTAATCAGAATCCCTTGTTTCTCAGCTGCAGATGTTGTAAACAGGGCACTGCTGTAAAACCAGGAAACTATTCTCAAATTAAGATCATTCTCCTTAAATTGAAAGGACTTTCCCAAGTGTCGTCCAGCAACTGTCGTAGGTTCTGCTGACTTCTACGTTTCATAAATTAACTTTCCTTTGATTCCATTTTTACGGTGGATGTGTTCACAGTTTTGTTTTAAAAGTTGGTTGAAATTTATATAAAACTCTGTACATGTTCACAAATTATTGCATAAACAGCATAATCTTCAAGACACTGTTTGCAAACACATGTCCAATACAGGAAAATATATTCACATTTCCCATCTGGCCTTTTTCTTCTTTTTCATTTGTTTGGGAGATTCCCAGCTAGTTTCAGACTTGGTCTGTGAGGGAGGCTCACTGTTTTGCTTCGCATTTGACTTGGATTTCTCTGTCTCTTGTAGCATCGGCGGCACTTGGGAGGAGCTCTTATTATCACTTTTTGATGAAATTACAGATGGCTCGGTAGAAACAGCAGGTGCAAGAGTCTTGATAGGCTGGCTATTTTTGAGGTGTACTTTAGCTGATTCACTAGTGCTTATGGTCTTCAAAGAAAATGCTTTCTCTGGTTTTGGTCGGACTTTAGAGAAGCTCTAAAGTCACTGGAAGCTCTGCTTTAATCTCTTTTTCCAAGTCTTACGTGTCCAGGGCAGAAGAGTTATCTTCTCCTTGCTTCTTCTTTTTCTTCTTCTTCTTTTTGGATTTTCCAGCTGGAAGAGCTCCCTCTCCCTTTTCTTTATCTTCATCCAAAACCTTTTGGTCCTCAGGAATTGTTTCCTGGGATTTGAGAAGTGATGCTCTTTCTTCATAGACCCAATCCGCCCATTCTTCTGCTGGGGCATTCCCATCAGAGCTGGGATCAGCAGATGACAGACCATCAATGCCAGAAAATATTGAATGGTCCCTCCAACTCCTGCCCCGTCTGTTCCATTTGTGTTAGCATCTCCGGTGTCTTGACCCCAAGCAGATGGCTCAGTTTTCCTCTTGCTGGCAGATGCAGGTGGGACAGAATTCCACTTCTCCTCCCCTGCACTCATCTGTGAGAAGAGTGTCACAGACTTTTCATGCCAGCCTTCTCCATTCATGGTGAGGTTTTCGTTCAGTCCTGGAGAAACCTGAAGTGTAGACTCTCCTTTTCCACACTTAAAGTTGCTAACTTGAACAATTAGAAGAGAATCACCTTTATTCTTCTTGGAGCCAACAGGAAATGGTGCAGTGGGAAGCTGCTCTGTGGTAACTGTGATGGTATTTTCTATCCCAGGGAGAGTCGAATCCAATGAACCAGAATCAGTCAGCACCTTATCACGTTGATGCTGCTGTCCTTTCTCTCTGTGACTAATTTTAGTTTCCCAGCCTCCTTCATCAACTTCCTTTCCATCATGGCGTGAACTGCTCTGCACTGCTGTACCATCTGACTTTGATTTCTTCTTATTTTTCTTTGACTTTTCATTTTTCTTGTCTGCCTCTACTGGTTGCTTGCCTGCAAAATTTCGGGGTGGCGGCACAACTTCATTCTCAGTCACCTCCACAGTCCGTCCATGTGGCTTGGGCTTCTCGGGCAATTTCCTCCCATTCTTCTTCTGCTCCTCGCTCCGCAGAGTCTTCAGCAGGACCAGGTCGTCGGGGGCAGGCCTGGGGGCCGGCGCGGCCGCCGCCTCCTCCCGCTTGCGAGGCAGGCTCCCTATTTATTCATATTTTGTTATGTCTTTTGGGTATATGCTGAATAGAGAGTTTGCAGTGTCATATGGTGTTTTTATTCAATTTTTTTAAGGAAATGTCATCTTGTTTTTCCATAGTGCCTATATACAATTCTACAATTGCACTAGCAATATATGCATTCTAATCTCCCTGCTTCCTCTCCAGCTTTGGTTACTTTTTGGTTTGGGGTATATTATTTTTTCCATCAAATTAACTCTCAGTGTCATTGTATAGCAGCAGCCCATCAATTTAATTTGACATTCGCTTCTAGTTAAAGATCTTGAGCACTTCTTCATATGATTGTTGGTCACTGCATGTCATCTTTAGTGATTTGTCTATTCCTGTCTTCTGCCCATGTTTTCACTAAATTTTTTTCTTATTAATGTGTTATAGTTTGCTACAGATTTTTGTGAATTAGCCCTTTATCCAACATATCATTTCTGATTTTTCCCCAGAATACAGGTTCTCTTTTTACCTTTTAATTAAAGTCTATTGATGTACATCAATGTCACATCTTTAGGCGGCACATAGTTTGTCTCTAGTACTGCTGGTTTGTTTGATGGTATAGTGTGCCTTACACCAGGGGATTAGTTTTGGTTTTTTTTTTTCATTGATGATCATTATAGTTCTAGAATTTATATTTAAATATTTAATTAATCTTGAGTTCATCTTTCTATATAGTATGAGATATGGGTCCTATTTCATTCTTTTGCAGGTATAGGCTCAATTTTTCCAATGCCATTTGTTGAAAAGACTATCTCCTATCTATTATGTTTTATTCTTTTATTAAAAATCAGAGGTTTGTAGCTGCTTGCTTTTATTTCTGAGTTCTCTGTTCTGATCTAATGGTCTACAAAGCTATCTTTGTCCAAATATCAAGCTGTTTTGATTAGCACAGCTGAATAATTGGTTTTGAAATCAGAGAGCAAGATGCTCACTACTTTTTTTTAAATCATTTTATTGGGAGCTCATACATCATTTTTCGCAATACATAAATAAACATACTGTGTCAAGCACCCTCACATGTCCACTTCTATTATCGTTCTCCAATCGTCCGCCTTTTCCCTTGAGCCCCTAGTATCAGCTTTTCCATCCCTTCCCCTCTTCCCCTGCTCTCTCCTCCCCACCAACCCTCAAT